>JFZS01000300.1:0-30160 GCA_000709145.1 Balansia obtecta B249 | reverse complement strand
TTTTTTTTCCTTTTTTTTTTTTCGCTCCTCAACACCCATTGATTGGCTCGCAACCTCCTCCGAAAACTTTGCCCCACCCCCTGCCCGCAACTACCTCCGGCCCGTCCCCACCCGCCATGCAAGACGACGTATTCGCACCACGGCAGTTGCGTAATTGTTACCGTCATGCACACGTATGCCAGAACCGAACGGGCAGCTCGACTCCGACTCTGTACGGCCTGTACCTGGCCTCCATTTCACCCGCCCTCTATCAATAGAAACCGACCACAGGGTTTGTTTGTCTCGGCATTGGTGCTCCATTCTAACTTGGACTTTCTAGCTTTTTTTCCCAATTTCCCTCGCGCTCGGTCCCACGGACTGTGCCCGAGCGGCCGTTAAGCCATCGCGCGACTGTGATACATGATGTGACGTGAAAAACTCCTCAACTCCGGAACTGACGCCGCCGATTCTCCCAGTCATGTATAACCTTGCGAATCGAAACCACGTCTAAAATGCTCCCATGCTTTCCTCCTCCATGTGCTTCACATGCGACAAATGAAAACAACGCCAACAAGAGAATCCAGCTACTCGTTTTCGTTGCCCCCGCCATCATCTTACACCACAGCTTTTCCCAAGTAAGCACACCTCGTAGAAAATACCCCGGGTCGCCATTATAATTTACAAGACACTCGTCTCCCAAGGTCTTTCCCCCCCCAAGGTACACCCTACCACGTCTCCGCGATGTACTGCCCAGCCTCCTTCTTGAGCTGCCAAAACTTCTTGGCCTCCTCGCGCTCCAGGTTGCCCTTGGACATGGCCACCTGCACGAGTGCGTCCTCAACGCCCTCGCCCATGCCTTTGGAACTACCGCAGACAAAGATGCGGCCGTCCACGGTGTTGGCAATGTACCACACCAGGTCGGCCTGGTTTTGCACTTCCTCCTGCACATAGCGGCCCTCACCGCGCCGGCTTTGTACCACGCGTTTGACCTCGTCTTCGTGAACGCCCCATTCGCCGCTGTAAATCTCGTCCACGAGAGAGTCTCTGATGCCCTGCAGCACCCACACCTTGTTGGCGCAGTTGGCCTGCCTCAAGCGCCGCTGCACAAACCCGCGGAAAGGGGCTATACCCACACCAGCGCCGATAAGCAGCATGGGTCCGTCCGAGTTGAATTGCTTGGCCAGGGGATTGGCCATGAGCCCTTTGAACATGGGAATGTAGATTTCCGCATTCTTCTCACCGCCATCTTTCGCTTCAATGTACCGCCGAGCCTGGCGCTCGAAGAAACCGGAACCAACGCCGGTTCGGCAGCCCAATCTCCAATCATTGGTCTCATGCACGGTCACCGCAATTTCGATGAGACGATGCTGCTTCTGATCTTTCATCTGGAATGATTCATGCGGGTCGTTGGATAGAGAGTAGAATCGCGGCATCAGTGGCTGAAGGCAGGACAGTAGCTCATCCAATGGTGGGCGAGAGCTCGGGAAAGCATTCAGAAGCTGCGACACAGTAATATGAGGGCCAGTACGAAAGTTGCAAAAGATTCCCTGACCCTCTGCCGAGCACAGGAACATGAGGATCTTCTTCTCGTCTGCGTCGGCAGCGTGTTCGGCAATAACCCTGAGCAACGGCTTGGTCGGCGGATACGATTGGAGATCAGTACACCAGGTGAGCAGCTCACGACGTGTCGTGACGAGCTCTCTTGCTTTGTCATCACCCCAGACGGTAGGATATCTGCCCTTCGTAGTAGTCATAAGAGTGGGCTTGTCGCGCAGGAACCGAGGCACCATGAGCGCATCAAGCACGTCCTCGACCGTCAACTCGCAATTGGGAGCCATGACCCCAATTGCACCCCCAACCTTGAAATCGGTGCCTTCTTCGTCAGGGTATTCTGTGATATCAAGTTCAAAGTGGTATGTCCGCTTCTCCGCGCCATCCTTGGTCAACTCTCGAGCAACGTGCACTCTTGCGGGGTAAACATGATAAGGAGGATGCGGCTGAACAAATCGGGGAGGCTGAACCGATGTGTCGACAATACTGGCCGACGTTGGGTCAAGGCGCGCATCATCGTCGACCGCCTTGGGTACCGTGCCGCTGCCGCTACCGTTACCGCTACCGCTACTGATGGAGTCCCGATCCGACCCGAGGGAGATGCCCGAGTCACTGAGGGAAGGAGCGCATCTGGGACTGGGCATTGGTCTGAAAGATATAGTTTTCTCTGGCATGTCTGCAATCTTTGTCAGGGTGGTGGGAATATCTCCAATCTTGAGACCAAGAGATCGGAAAGCGTCGTTGTCTGGAAGCGGGACGGTCTCATAGTCGACTCCAGGGCGACGCGATTCCATCAAGCAGCAGCCGCCGCCACAGCAGCGCCCGACAAACTCGGCCGTCGTCTCGCCAGTGATGCGCTGGATATCGCGGGCATTTTGTGCAATAAGCCTGGTTGATGCTCGACGATGGCGTGGCTGGACTGGAGGAGTGAGCTCGTCCTGGTCGTCGGATTCTTCAGAATAGGTCAATGACGGGGCAATTGACGGTGCTTTGGGCTCTGAAGGAATGCAGTCGGAGGTGGTGGCTTGGGAGCCACCGACATCGGGGGAATAGATCATGGTGTGCAAACGGCGCAAACGACGCGGACGAGAGGAGACGACGATGAGCGAGAGTGCAGACTGCGTGTGGTGTTGATGCGAGGGTCAGGCGACGAATTGACTCGACTGACAGCGGCGCGTGCCGTGGCGAGACAGTGGCGAGACAGTGGGCGGCTCTAGAAGAAGATTGACGAGGATTCGGCTGCTTCACATGCGTGCACCTGGTCGACAGGACCGGCTGTAGGTAAGGAGAGACTTTGGGTAGGAGCCGCGAGCGCGAGGCAAGAGGATTGATTGTAGGACGTGATGGTTGTTTCCGGGACGAGAACAGTTGGACAAAGACACGATTAAAACTCTAAAGGGTATAGTCTTGACGTCGTCAGAAAGGTGAATGATGTAGCATCGCGTGTCGTTCAGTTTTGCCCGGCGTAGGGAAGAGGGAAAAGAAGAGTTGTAGAGTGTGCAGAGTTTGCAGGAAAGATGGAGGTGACGGAGGTGAAAGCTAGATTCGGCAAACAAGAACGAAGGAAGGCACGATGCACGAGGCGACCGAGGGTTTTTTTTTTTTTTAGCGGCTTTCCGTCGAGACTTGCGAGATGAGCCGGGGACGGTGTCGGAACATTGACAGCTGAGTGGAGAATCATCGATGCAAGTGGCGGCCAAGTGGCGGCCGAGTGCGAACACTTGGACACCATTTGTTGCTGTACTACAGAACCGACAGAACCATGACAGGGCTTGCAGCCGGGGGGTTTGCAACACTGTGCGGACAGTGCGAGCAGTCTGCCACGTCCCCATTGGCCAAGGCCCCTGACGCGTCGGAATTTAAATCAATCAGTATAGTTGAAATGCTGCGGAGGCCACAGGGCTGACGAGCTGTTGGCACTGTACGGGCATGAACCTGAATTGTTCATCTAATCGAAATGACGGACACGTGCATGCAATGCGTTTGTGCCAGCCGTAGACAAAGAAAAGAAAATTAGGTAAAAACAAGTGAAAGACGCAGAAAAAAGTAAAACATGCTGTGCCATGGTGTCATACGGCCTCCCCCCTTGCCTCACGAGGTGCTCGGCAACGAACATGACGACGACCTGCCGTGATTCTGGTGCGAGTAGTCGGAGAAATCCGGGCTTCGGCTTTTGTCACGACACATGCATTACACATGCATTAGCGGCCTGGAAGACCCGGGGTGCGGAAACGGAAATACACCATGCAGATGTCGACGATTACAAACAACATCTTCCGCCTTGCGCAGGTGTCATTGGTGTGAAAATTCCATCAAAGGCAGGGCAATCAATTGATAATTATTACTAACGTGTCGCTAAGGGGAGGGCTAATGGCCGTCGCGGCGGTGCGGAGTACGGGGCACAAGATCTGATACCGAAGCGAAGCTCCAGCTTATCAATCAGAAGGGGCCATTGAGAGTGGCCCACTAGGAACCCGCCGCAACCCGCCGCAACCCGCCGCCATTGGCCAGCGCAGTTCAAAAAAATAAAAATTATAAAAATTATAAAAAAAATTAATTAAAATTAAAATTAAAAAATTAAAAAAAAAATAGCGGTGAGCGCGCTGCTGCTTTTTTGTCTGACATTCGGACGCACAACGCTGGGCCGACCCGGATCAACACATATATGTATGTATGTACTCACGAGATACCTGGTGATTCTAGACCCGCGTCTTGCGCAACTTGTTCGATCCGTCAGAGTCATAATCCTCCGGGGTCTATGGCTGCGCCAAAGGTAGGTCGGGATGCGAGGGCCTTCGGTTCGGAATCCCCCCCCCCCCTTTGATGAAGCCAAACGCTTTTTTCCTGGACCGCAAGCATCGCGTGACCTGTTGGGCCCGGCTTAATGCGGCCCAGGTCCCAGGTACCTAGGTACTTACTTATGTGATGTGCGGAGCGATACTTTATATGACCCAGTCGTGCCAAGCCTCTGTGGTTCACAAAAAGTGGCTCACGCACGAAACCGCTTGACGGTGTGCCATGTCCCTTTGGCTAGGACGATTTATCATTTATAGCAAAGATGACAAGTGTGCTGGAACATTCAAAACTGATGCAAATAGAGCTAATCTCGGTCAAGGCTGGCCTAGCACTGCGCAGTCCGGCCCCCCATTACCCATCACCCATCTTATCAATCGATCAATTGGCAATTTGACCTCATCCCCCTTCACCCCTTCCTTACACCTCCGTCGGATGCTGGGACACGACACGACAACCTTTATCACCCTGGTCTCGCACTGGCCGAACTCGGCGTCCTCGCCATGGCATCTGATAACGAATTGTCTCCGTGCGCACTCCGCTCCCCAACAAGACATGTGTGCATCTATCTGGCTCGCTTCACTGCCTTGTCACAGCAGGTTCGACACCTGGGGCAACGGACAGCAGGTACTCTGTCGTCCAGCTCGTGTCATTGTGCTTCAGCTATATGGACAAATTGCGAGCAGTCACGAGGCACAGCGCATTGTGAATCATATTTTTTCCCGTCAACTTGAAGAGCGATAGTTCTCGCTTTCAGTGGGACTACACCAGATTCCTGGATATACTTGAGTATGAAGCCTCGGTGAGGATGCCAAACAACAGGACGGGGATGCAAGGGGAAGAAGAGTAACGGCCCGAGCTGTCGGCATGGATCGGGGCTCTCAACCTTCACAGTGGACTGTACGACCGGTTTCTCGTGTAGCATGAACTTTCTCAGCTGTTCTTACAGACTCATGCCAGCTGCTGAGTTTTGAAACGAGATACATGTCGTAAATGTAGTCCAGCCGGCCCCTGTCTGTATTGCTGTTCCAGAGTCCCGCTGACCGCCATCAGATTGCCTTGAATTGGATCATGCAAGGGGCATTCGGCGTCAGCTTTACGGAACCGCCGGAATTCATCGTCATGCGTTATTAGCAAGCAAAGCGTTCATGTCAGGGAAAAAAACGGAGTAGAAGGTTACAAGATGTCATGTGGTTGAGTGTTTAAACTTCAGAATTTGCATCGGCAGACGTCGCATCGTCGAAACCCAGCATTACATCCCTGTAGCCGTCGTATTTAGGGCTCACGAGTCGGATAATCATTTCTCCCGCAATCTGTCCTTGTGGCCCTCTAACCGGGCCCTCATTTCATAATCAGTGGGCTGCTGAATAGACAGTTGCAGCAGCATCTGCGAATTGGGAGCGAAGATAGTGGTGACCTTTTGGCAGAGGCTTCCTCTCCAAGTACAGGGTACGTTGGCTCTATCGTAGCTCAGCGTCCATCCTGCGCGAGTCCCGAAAATGCTCTCTACTCTATACACCTGATACCATGTATAATATTTGCGATGCCGATAGATTTCACCACAAGGCTGTAGTGCCAGCTTTAAATGAGATACAAGTTGTGCCTTGGCCGTAAATAGTCATCAGAGGCCCGGCCCACGCAATGAAATGGAAATCTTGAAATCTGAAGGAAACAAGGAATCAAACTTCAAAAGGAAAAAAAAAGGGGGGGGATTGCCAAAACTCTTTCCAACCAAGCCAAATACCGAAACAAAAAATGCAGCCACTTATAAAAAAAGTTCGAGCGCGGACTTGAACCACGGACTTCACGATTTGCAATCGTACACGCTAACCACTGCGTCACTCGAACTTGGCATCATACCGGGTAAGCAAAGTATATATACTATCATTCATGGCCAGATGCGCATTCACTCACGAGCATGTTCTGCCTTCCCCTGGAAAATCATTTGAGATTCGGGAGCATGAGCGATCAGATTGCAGTGGGCAGAATACTGAGCTTCAAGAGCAGTCTTGCACCATCCGTGCACGCAAGCAGAAACTAATATGTCCGATGCCAGCGAAGAGACCTGCCATAGGTGGCACAAAGCTGTGTGAGTTGTTGCTGCTAATAGAATGCAGGAAGTAAGCTGCTTCTTACACTACTAACGTCACAGCTACCACATCATGAGGTACGTACTAGCCTTATTTTTTAGCGAATTAGATCAAAATAAGGCTCTCTAGACTAATTAGCACAAGGGCCTGAATAATATCACATAGCTAGTGATTGCAGTAGCGTAGAACCTTGGACCTCTTATTAAAGAAGCAAAGCCGGCAGGCATGATTTGCTTAGTTACTGCATGTCTCGCTTTCACCGAGGCTTTATAGAGCTCGGCTCAAGAGTAGAACCCATTCGTTCGGACGACAAGCTCGCAGCTAGTGGCGCCGAAGGTCCGGATTTTCATCTCTATCTGACAAGTCAGAGTGCTTCACGTGTTCTTTCTCGGTGGCCAGTCCGTTTAGAGGGGCATATTGTGAGTCCCAGAACGAGTTTCAAGTCCCGGGCAACTGATCAGAATCACTCATTGGCATCTGGTTTCCGAGCTCAGCCGGGATCTTTCGAAAGTCCCTACCTAGGTCAGCCCAGAGCCGATAGCCACCTCGGTCCGCGAGACACCGCTTCGACAGAACCTTTCTAATATCCTTGGACTTGTGGCCACCTAGTGAGCGCTGAGCAGTATCTACGAGCACACCTGCTACTATTGTTACAAAACATGTAAGCAGCGAAAGGGGGTCGTTGCCCGACTATCGCATTGATACGTGTGATATAGGACTGTTTATACTACCGAGGGTTTACGAAAACCTGACACCCAGAATATTGAAGAGGGCTGAAAGCTTGAAATCCCGAAGCCGGCAGTAATGAGTCTCTTGGCACCCGGCCTAGAGGAGGATTCGGCGCAGCAGATGATTGACGACGATAGGGCTATCACAGGAAATACACCCGGTAGACTATCAAGTGCAGGCATCATCTCACGCTAAAATGGACGTTTAGAATCAGATGGGGCTACATAATAATGCCCGTTTATGTGCCCATTATGCTGAGCAAAGTCGAGGCTATAGCATCTGTACCAGATATTTATACGTAGACGCCATCTGCGTACTGTCAGGTGGCACGTTGATCATGGCACATCGCCTATGGACTCTTTATGGCACGCTACTTGTAGCATCGATGATGAGAACGCGCCGGATAATGTACACTTAGGCTGGGAAGACAGGCTTCCAGTCTACTTTTACCGGACAGACTCGAAAGTCAACGTTGTCCGTGCTGCGAGCGTCCGCGAGACGTCTGCCTACAACGTCTGCCTACATAGGGACCTGATCGCTATGATTACGAAAGGGTGTCAACGTAAAGGCCAAAAGAATACCTAAAAGGATCAGCTTTCCCAAGGCTGGAAAGACCCTCGAGTCATGTCCAATCCAATACTACAATCGTGCTCCCTTTAAATCAGCCAATTTTACTATTCGAGAATTATACGCGGCCTTTCTCCCAAGAAACCAGTGAGCTTGCAAGATGGAAACCTTGACGAATCTTTTTCCAGCGATCTTCATGCCATTTAACACCGACTGGTCATGATCCTGGACGGTCCGGAGTACAGGGACATGGAAATGGACAGAAGCCCAGAACATCTAATGAAGATGAACACCAGGATAAGGCTAACAAGTCCACGGAATTTCTGCAAGAAGCGACAAAGGGATTGGGGTGTTCGACTAACATCTCTGCTGGTGTCGTCCGCGTGAGACAACTCGCGCAAGTCTGAGACTTGCCAGCTCACTAGTGAGCTCCTACCTATTACCAGACATTAATGCTAAGAATTTCTATTTAAATGTTCACAGAATGCCTTGCTTGTCGTTGCTGTCAGGATTGTCAAAGGGATATCAAGGTCAATACGCCCCACGTCTCACCACAGTTCGAGTGACGCAGTGGTTAGCGTGTACGATTGCAAATCGTGAAGTCCGTGGTTCAAGTCCGCGTTCGAACTTATATTGAAATATCGATTGTATTTTTTTATTATTTATAATTTTGCATTAATACTGGCGTCAAATCCTGGTTGCTGCGTCCTGCATTCTGTCCTGCGATTTATTTTCCCACTGATTCTCTATATCAAGACCATTAGCCAAGTATGCCGCTCATGTGACATCTGACGGAGGCAGCATCGCCATTAGCAAGGCCTGCAGCACTATTCGTTGATGGTCTAGTCATTCAGGATCCAAAGTGTAACTTTCAATTTGTCCGGACGCCTAAAAAGCATGTTACATACATATCAGCCCAGTCCGGAACGCCTTCTCGCCGTGGTAAAACCAGTCGGTCAAATAGCACATTATGGTTGAAAACCAAATCCGAAATTCCCAAACAAAAAGCATGCGATACATGATGCAGATAAGAACCCCCAGAAGCTTTCAAGTCGCAGGAGTACGCCATGGGCACTCTGCCTGTTGTTAAGGCAGCAGATACTGATTTGACTTGAACACGTGAGGTAAAGTCATGTCCATGTCCCTCTTCCTCATGCCAAAAAAAAAAAAAGACTACGACTTGTAGCGCTGGTATTCACCTGCAACCAAACAATGGTCACGCTCGAAGGGTTCTGTAGAATGAAACTTCTTAGTGTCATGTCCATGAATTATCACGTCGCCATGATTGAGGGTTGCTTACCCAGAGTCATCTGGTATTTGGGCTTGATGGATTCAGCACGCATCTTTTGGACCTCATTGGCAAAGACTTCGGCAGGAGGTGCGGTACTGTCGATACAATTGGCTTTGATGGAGATTACGATGCCGCCTCCAACCTTGAGGAACCAGTTGGCGTTCATCGCAACAATACGTGCCTGGTCGGGTTGAGCAACATCGGCAAAGATGACATCGACCATGGGGACAATCATACGGTAACGTGCGGGCTGGCGGGCATCTTCGACAATAGGAACGACGTTGGTGCGCTTGGAGGCCATGTTGATGAGATCACGGCCAGATCTATGGGAGAACTCGACAGCGTAGACATAGCCCGTAGGGCCAACCAAGTCGGCGACGTGAGAAACTGATGTACCGGAAGCAGCGCCGAGATACAGAACGCGGGATCCAGGCTTCATGTAAATATTGTCGGCACCACCAGCGATAGCAGCGCAGAGCTTGCTTCGGAAGGGGTTCCACATGCGATATTCGACCTTGGTTGTTGTGGAAGTGCCATCCTCATTCTGAACAGTCTCGTCGACAGAAATCCGCTTCTCGCCATAAACAGACTCGCCGGGTGTGAGGTTTCGGGTAGCAATACCGTCTTCCTTGCCGCCGCGGACAATGAAAACGCCAGGGTGACGATGGGGCTCCTGTACAAGTGTGACGGTTAGTTCTTGTGGCCGTTTGTTTCGCTCAAGTCCTGTAATGTACAAAGTTGGAGACCTACAACAATAACCTTGGCACCGCCCTTCTGGCCAGGTTTGCCGCCTCCACGACCACCACCTCGGCCACCACCTCGAGGTCCCCCACGAGCTCCACGAGGAGCACCTCTTCCACCTATTTCTCAAAAGTCAGAATCAAGTTCATCGGCAAAAGGCCGTCTGCCCGCCCGACAGGAGATGATCGTACCTCGAGCACCACCTCGACCACCGCGATCTCCACCGCCAAATCCTCCTCGGCCACCACCGCGGGCACCTCCACGACCACCTCGCATACCGCCGCCGCCGCGGGAACCGCCTCGAGGACCGAAAGCCATTGATGAAGATAACTTGGTCAAAATATGTAAAAGTTGGAGACGAGGTTCTGCTTCCTTGGATGAAGAATGATTGCTCAAGTGCTCTTGTGCACTCGTCTGCTTTGGTGGTACTTGCGCTGGCGTAGCTGGCGTATGCTATTCAGTCTTTTAAGATACAGAAGAAATTTCTGAAGGTCTGAACTGGAGCTTTTTTTTTTTTTGTCAATGGCCCGTTTTCTTCCTAATTCAGTTAAAGCGACTTTTAAAAGTCGTAGTCGGGTCCCGACGATTCTCCGTTCTCAAGAAGGAGAAAATACAAAGAGCGTGATAGATCACGTGCGCGTGCAGAGAGGGATTGAAACGGGTAGTCACTAAGTATGCGAATGCAGTGATGCACGATTCTGTAAAAACTAGCCTTTCCGGTATATATAAGCAAAAATCTAAATCTCCTATATAGGTATGCGAAATCTTTTTAGTTTACACTTTTGTTCTGGGTTGTTCGAATAGTCTGTTGAGTTTAAAAAATTTTTTCTTTGGCCCTGGAACAGAACAAACTGTGCATGACAGGTCAGGGAGGGCAGCCAACCCTAACAATTGCCCAAATTGGTAAGCGAGTTTTAGCAGCCAGCGCTTCGGGGCAAAAGTTCTGAATTTCCAAACTCCAGCCAGCGAACTCACGTCGAACCAGTCACCACATCCAAGTCATCGAGATGGTAAGTTATGCGCTATGAAGGAAGAAAATAGCCGTGTTTTTCTTGTATCCTCGCCATCTTTTTCTTCTATTATCGGCCAGTGTCAATGCTGTCAATGCACCGCTGTCGCTGCACATTCTACTTGGGAACGATGCAGACTGATGAGGTCGCTGAGAATGCACAATCGACTGACATGCCGCGTTCTTTCCGAGAAATAGGTTCGATACGCCGCCACCGAGATTCAGTCCTCCAAGTCGGCCCGCGCCCGCGGTGCCTATTTGCGAGTTTCCTTCAAGAACACCCGCGAGACGGCCCAGGCCATCAACGGCTGGAAGCTGCAGCGCGCTGTTGCTTTCCTCGAAAACGTAAAGGAACACAAGGAGGCTGTCCCTATGCGACGTTACGCCGGCGGCATTGGACGCTGCGCCCAGGGTACGACTCATTTCAACCCCCCAACCTGACTCTCATTCGGCCCTTTTGCGATACCATGTCAAGGTTTCTGCATTGAGAACCACGAGACGATGAATAATATAGGCTCTTGCGTGTCAGACTGACTCATAAGGCTTCTGTCGCAACAAAATTTGGCCAACATCAATGGGAACAGCAACGGGAATAAGCAAGCTGACAAGATTCTCCAACAGGCAAGCAGTTCGGTGTCTCCAAGGCCCGCTGGCCCGTCAAGTCAGCCCAGTACCTTCTCGATCTCCTCAAGAACGCCGAGTCGAATGCCGACGCGAAGGGTCTCGACACTGGGTCTCTGATCGTCAAGCACATCCAGGTTAACCAGGCACCAAAGCAGCGCCGCCGAACATACCGTGCTCACGGTCGTGTACGTTGTACTATGTCCACACCCCCAGCTCGATCGAGACATGCTGAATCGACTGGGCGATTTTGTTTTCCCATGAAGTTTATCATCTGTCTAACCATTCGATCAGATCAACCCTTACATGTCCAGCCCCTGCCACATCGAGCTCATCCTTACAGAGGGTGACGAGGTAGTGCAGAAGTCCAACGAGGTCGTGGGCCGAGAGGAGGTCCGTCTCAACTCGAGACAGCGCGGGGCTCGTGTGCGCAAGGCCATCACTGCCGCATGAATGTGAAATGAAAGCGTGGGCAGGGACTGGTTTTCGTGTGTTGATGGCGCAGGGACAAACTTGGGAGAAAGCGTTGATGTGTTTTCGGCACGATTTGTGGCTTTCCATCTCCTGGTGTATCCTAGCTACGGTGGGAACATGGCATTGAAAGGAAAAAAATATCGCATGCACATTTGCTCTTTTTTATTCGCAAGGTTCTTGACGAGAATATCAACATGAAAAAAAAATCGCGATTCGGGCATTTCTAATTTGTCACGTGAAAGCTGAGTTTTGAGGACGGAGATGTGGCTACTTCAGTTTTGTATGGTCTGGTCAATGTGATTACTGTGGGCAGCTGGTCTGTCTACCATCACAGGCAGCATGGTGCAAGGTCAAATGCTCACCTTGGAAGAGGTAACGGCACCACTCTCGGGCCTTTCCCCAACAGTTAATGTCTGAGCCACGCTTTCTATATTTAAAAAATCGTAATGGAACAAATGCGTTTAATGGACTGGCAGACATTCACAGTTGACCATGAGACAAGTTTGGGTTTTGATAATATATTAGGGTGCAGTTAAAATCTGACAATCTAGGGCACCCCAAGAGAAAGAAAGGAAATAAAAAACAGAAAGCGCGCGCGACAAGTCGAAATCAAATTTCCTAGCCCAAGTAAAAGTTGTATGACGACGCATACGGACAAACAGATTCGCAGTATATACAGTGGACATTCGTCCCAAGGTAAGCAACAACAACTTGGGAACAGAGCAGATGAGAGTGAGCATTTTTTTTTTTTTTTTATCAATCTGTCGTCTCAGACACATGGCTCCGATTCCCCATTCTCCCCGGCGACAAGCTAGATATTTGACTCTCCTGAGCTTCCTTGCCAGAACCAGTACCTAGAAATCCTGCAAAGTCAGCAATAGTCCAGATGACAGTGTATAGGAATGAAAAGGAAGGTCATGAGGGAGGGCGTGACTTACACTGCCGCGTATTGTACCTGGAAGCTGGGCGGCATGCCCTTGCAAGTAGCTGGCGAGGAGCCACCAGCCGTGTCGACTCGATATACAGACTTGATGTCTCCAGTTGTGCCCTCCATGGCCGTCAAGCGAAGCCAAGAGACGGCTTTCTCGCCCGACTGGCCTACGGGAGCAGTTGGAGGAGCACTGGCCGAGCTGTTCTTGGCACAGGGCACGCGACCAATAGGTTGTTTGGAGACGTCCAAGTCAAAAAAAGGAGTTGAATCATCAAAGTAATGCAGGCCCGACCTGGTCATGACGGTTGGACCGAGGGTGTCGGTGTCGTCCTGCTTCAAGTGCACAGCCATGGCTGGGATGCGGGACAAGACATCGGGATACAGAGCAGCGATGCAGCTGGCGTTGTAGAGCGTGGCCAGAGCACCGACAGCCTTGGGAGCTGCGTGTTCATTGCTCGAATCACAAGTGTAATTCTGCGTGCCACGGCCGACGGCGACGTGGCGCACAATGTTTCCCGCGTCTGGTGCCGGAAGCCCATCAAGACCTGCGAGAGATGTGTTAATGCTTTGGCTGACATGGAGGGCGGACACCAGAGTGTATGTAGAGAAAGAAGAGACTTACCGGCGGGCATTTGAGCTTTGGACAGATCACATGCCGGTGGTGAAGAGCTCCTGGCGATTTGCGCCTTGGAGGCAACGAGATTGAAGTAGTCGGACACGGAGTCCAGGGCCGTCACAGGGTTGTCCTTGAGATCCAGGTGTGGAAAGGCTGGAGCAGCATGGGCAGATACAGCCAGTGCGGCCGCCATCAAAGGTGATGGACGCATCTCACAGGATGCGAAACGAGTGTGCCTCAAGGCAAGAATGTCTATAGCAATCCGAAAAAAGCAAAACAGGGGGGGGGGGGGGGTTTGGGGCAGGTCGTGATGTGTAGTTGAGTAGACGCTTACTTGATGAAAAGTGTAGTGAGACGGCTTGAAAATACAATCTAACGCCGGAAGCCAAACGAAAACGAGATGGCAAACTTCATATCCTCAAACCGAAAAGCAGAGACGGATGCTAAGGAGCGAGGTGGCTTCAAGGAAAAAGACTCTAGGAAATGAGACTCAAGGAAAAAAAAGAAAAAAAAAAGCTAAGCAAGAAGCCTCATGGGGGGAACATGCAGATGATGTAATAGAAGAAAAGACCAGGATGAAGCACAAGAACAGTGGTGAAAACGAAGGGAAAAGCAAACGGAGCAATGGGAAGAAAGAAGATGAAGAGAAATGTATACAAGAAGCAATAAAACCAACTACCCCGGAACGGGGTCGAAGGAAGAAAGAAGATAAAGAAATAAGTAAACAAAATAAAAGCAAGCCAACTACTCCCGAACGAAGCCAGCTGGAAAAGATTTTTTTGGTATCTGTCTTGGGGGCAAGAAAAAGAAGAAAAAAAAAGAAATTGGGAGAAAGAAGGAGAAGGAAGGGAGGAGGGCAACGGGCGCGTCTATTATACGTTTTTTTCCCTCTTTTCTCGCAGCTGCTTTCGCTTTTGATCATTCAGCTGGGCTTCAATAATGCAACCCTTCCATTTAAGTCCCCCCTCTTCCCTCCCCATCCTTGACAGGGTCTCGACATTCCCGGTTGAAATATTATGGCTCGTTTCCTGTTTTATTTTTATTTTTATTTTTATTTTTTTCTTGCTGCGCAGCCGCCCGCTGCTCGGCGTCAAAGTTGGCTTTGTCTTCTTTTGGCGCTCATTGGTCGGGTGGGGTTTTAGAGTATGGGGGGTGCGGAGAAGGTGGATTCGCTTTTTTTCTTTTTTTTCTTTTCTTTTATTTTCTTTCTTTCTTTTTTTTTTTTTTGCTGCTGCGCGGGGTTTGATGGCTCGATGGCGGGCGGGCGGGTGCATATCGCTCTGCCGGCGCCACCCTTGCTCGTTGTCTTATCGGCGCTGGGCCTGTGAGCCAATCGTCTTCGTTGTTGGCTGCGTGGGGCTACCCGGTCTGCGTGGGCCAGTTGGCGGCAGGCTTATCCGGGGCCGTCCTGATTGGGTGATCGCCTAAGCGCCTGGGCCCCCTCTTGCACCATTCTTGCCGCCTGCAGCAGCAAAATTTGAATAGCATCTTCATCCGTCCGTCCATCCATCCATCCATTCATCCCCATTATCCGCCGTGGCATTCTGGCCACCCCATCCTGCCCGCCTACGACCTTGTTTCATCATGACCGCCTGCAATCTTTGCCCATCTTTCGACCTTCCTCCAGATGATTGGTGCCCCTCCGCCCTGCGCCGGACAAGAATGGCCGGCCTCTTGCGTCTTGCAGATACAGTTATCCTGCCAGCTCTCCATCATGCATTGACAACTCACCGGCCGGGTAGCCCATTTTACGTTTATGCGTCTCAGCTGCTGCATTTTAGGCAAATGTGCATCTGGTCTGCTGCTGATCATGGGCTGGTCATGCGCTGCGGAAGACGACGACATTGAGCACTTGCCATGTCTTGGCATCGTCATCGAAAAAAAAAAAACTCGCCATCCCCCATGTTATGTTGGATTGCCCCAACGTTGCATATCAAGAGAAATCATGGTTTATCGCCCTCGCTCATCGACCATTATGGCGGCGTGGTTGCTAAAAGTACAACACAGTATTGCCGCAAGATTTCCACACCTCGCCCCCGCCACTCGAGTCAGAAACCACCAGTCTAGGAATACCGGTTTTCCCCTCCCTCCCCCAATCGCCCTCTCAAGTCCACAATTATCATGTTTGGTCATCGGGATCCCTTGAAGGCAGCTTGCTCCCAATCTCCACGATTCTCCCTCACCCCCTCGCCTGCAGCAGCGGCGGCGGCCGACAAAGAGCCCAAGCCACTTGCATGCTTCTCAACATCTGTGCTACCCAGCCAGTACAATGATAAGAAAACCAGAATATGTAGAGCGACGCAGTATGCTGCAAAGAGATTTCTGCTGGCTCGGGATGCCAAAATCACGCGCGTCATAGAATACACCACTCGCTCCGGGAGGCTCATTCGATGGTACGCCCTGGCCGACTCTCTGCCTCGGAATGCCGCAAACGGAGATATGTTTGACTCGTAAGCCTTGCGGTATCTGTCCATGGACATTCCCGGGTTCCCACCACCTGCCATTGAAACCGTGGAGGGATTTGGGTTGGAAGAGTATGCCGACGACGTAGCACCGCCCCGATTGTACGTCGACATATACCTCGTCTTCTCGTACAAGTTCAGGTTATCCTTTTGCAGAGCCGCGACTTCTTGCCGCAATTGCTGTACAGTCCGGTGGGTCTCGGCCAGCTCAGTCTCGAGCTCCGTGTTTCTCTTCTTGAACCGATCTCGCTGCGCCGTAACCATTGGCAGGATACCCGGTCCTCCCATCGGCTCGCGCTCCCCCGGCGCGTTGCGTGGGTCTATTCCACTGATGATGGACGAAGTGGGTGACAATCGACCTCTTCGCGTCTGTGCCCTCGTTACATATGTGCCCGCAACTGACGCACCCGAAGGGAAGGCATTGCCCCCTTCGGCCTGCATGTTTTCGAGATCCTCTTCCAATTTTTGATTCAGTTTCTGTGCCTTGTCCAGCTCGTCGCTGGTCCTCGAGAGCTCCTCTTCAACATCTTCCAGCCGACTCTGAAGGTCTTGGTGGGAAACGCGAAGAATTGTAAGCTCGTCACCTAGTTTTTTGTTTCGAGACAAGAGAAGTTTCTCAAGTGAATCTTCCTTGTCCTTGCCATCCTCGACTTTCTCGCGGGCTTCATCCTCATCGCCCGTCGAGAACTCAATACTCTTGAGAACCTCTAGCTCTTGCTTGATGTCTTCGTAGTCGCTGCATTTCTGAACTTTGGCCTTGAGCGTCTCCCTTTCCTCCTTCAGATGAGCTGCTTCGCGTTCCAGAGCTCGAAGGCGGGCGTCCCAGTTGCGTCTTAGCGTTTCCTTCTCGAGGCGCGAAGAATCTAGTTTCCGTATCAAGGACGAATTCTCGCTTCTTATTCGCATAAAATCGGCATCATCCTCAAGAGACTTCTCGGGCTGTGCTGCGACATTAGACTTGGCCTTTGCCAGCTCCAGCCTCAGCTGCTCATTGCGTGCTTCCACCTCGGCAAGTCGAGCGCTGGTTCGTTCGATGTCTGAGTGAAGCATCTCAAGCTCAGCGCTCGACGCGATGCCCCGCTTGCTGTCTTGATCATCACTGGTCTTGCCTAGACGCTGATTGACTTCATAACTTGCTCGCATTTCATTCAACAGCCGTTCCTGCTTCTCTAACTTTTCTTCCCAACTCCTTTCCTTGGCCTCCCAGTTATCCTTCTTTTCTTCTAGAACCGCATTCCAAGAAGACTCGACTTCCTTCACTCGATTCTCAAGGTTGGTTTCGATTTCTTGCCGGGCCGTACGTTCAGATTGAAGCTTCGACTCCGTCTCTTCCAATTGAGATGCAAGTGTTGCAATGTTTTCTTGAAGATGCATGTTCTCCTCCGTGAGTTTCGGGACTATCTCCTCCGATACAAGCATGGAGTCTACGGATGCCTCGAGCAGAGGATAGGGATCTGGAGCTTCTGATATGGAGGTGTATGCCTGCAGAAAGGCCGAGTTGACAGACTTGGAGTGATTTGTGAGGAGATCGATGAAGTTTTGGTAGGCTAGTCCAGAGTCAGCACTTAGCTCAATAGAGAACACTGTGTCAAGGTGGACATGGCAAGTTTTACCCTTCAACAGGCCTTTGATCTCTGCCAATTTTCCAGCATCATCTAGCTTTCGGAACTCTTTCGTTTTCTGGGCCAGTTCTTTGCGCTGAACTGTCGAGTCTCGTTGATACGTTACGATTTCCGAGGCCGTATTGTCGAGGTTTGAGGTCAGTGTCGTCAGGTCGACGCCTAGTTAACGTGGTTAGGAAAAAAAAAAACCATAAACGCAACGAAGCAACAGAGAAAAAGAAGCGATAAGGCCATACTTCGCCAAGCCGAGATGGCATGTTGGAACTTGTTTCCCTCGCTGCCGCCCGTTGGGGTGGTCGACCGTGGAGCATCTGGCACAGCTGTCTGGCCAGCTCCATCCACAGCGTCAGTCATTGTGCAAATGCGATCCGTTCAAGTCGAAGTGCCTTAAAACGCCGAGTTTTTGGGTTTTGCTTCAAAAAGAATCCATGCGCAGCAGGAACCAAGGCACTCAAATGATCAAAGTGACAATAAGTTTTTTGGGCAGAGCCGGCATTGAGCCAGATGTGAAGGTCCTGCGTATATTAGGTGGACGTGTTCGTCACAAAGACAGGGGAGAGAGTGTGGCGCAAACCATCGAAAGTGTGGCGCCTTCATTCTCCACGAAATACAAAAAAAAACACTGGGGCGCGGCACGAGGACGACGACGAGGACGACGAGGACGACGGAGCAACTTCCAGTGCAGCCCGACAAGGCGAAGCTACCCGACATTGTTACGTTTTCCAAATTACCATTGCGATAAAAGCCCGACATCGATCACGATAGCTTGTATACCTGCGTAGTTGGCAAAGGCAGCTGCAAACCACAGTCGAACGCGAGCCAATACAGTTTCCTTGCAGCACATGACTTGGTCTTCAATCATCCCAATCCATCATAAGCACCGTCGATCGTTATTATCGGGCGGCGCACATGAATAAGCTTCTTTTCTGGCGGGAATCCATGATCGCATAGACGTCTTGGTAGTTTGGTTTCCGCAAATATGGTTGAACTGCTTCTGATTCCCAGTTGAATGCATCGCCAACGTGGCATCCATGGCATCCATGGCATCCATGGCACTCCATCGTTCAGGGCCGGATGCTAGCCCTGAAATCCATTCCATGGACGAGGCCGGGCCATATATTTTGCGACCGTTGCTGGAAGATGTTCCTCTGTCAGTCGATGGATCCGACAACAAGGTCAGAATCAACTGTGTCGAGTACTATGGTAAGTCCAACGGTGCCCATCGCCAAGTAGGTACTTGCCTAGGTAGTCAATACTAAAAGGTGAGGCCAGATAACAATTTATACATCGGCACATCGGCCTCTGAAATCCTCCACTTCGTGCAGATACCTCCGGTTTCGAGCGACAGAACTGAACGGCCAATTTACATTCCAGCTTCCCGGTTTTCTCCTGTATCCTTGGATTCCTCGGCCGCGTCGTCTGTCAACGGACCAGGAGTGCAGAACATACTTTTATTGCCTCGAATAGGCAAGGCTTGTATATTATGCAATTCAACCGCTGCCTTCTATTCATTGCCGGAGCTGAGCCCGGTGTCCGGCATTAGCGTTGTGAAGAACTGTAGCTGGATCGGGGGCGTCGACTTGAACGAGACCGACGCAGATGGTAGCCCGGGAAGTAGACAAGGCAATGATGCCACCATTCTGTTGTCTTTGAAGTCGAAAATCCAGGTTGTCCGCCTTTCTGACAAGGTGTTGGAAGCTCCTGTACGTCATGGCCTCGTCATGGTCAATTTGCGCGCACGGCAACACTGACTTGGGAAAACTAGAAAATAACCTTTGCTGGAAGTATCTTGTCCGTACGTCGAGATTCTGTAGCCTGCGTGGCCGATTCTAAATCGTATGCCCTGCTAGATATCTATAGGCAGCTTACCATACCTCTGATGAGCATCTCGACGCTGGATGAGACTTCCCCGGAGGAGGTAGGAAAGTCTCGACAAGTAGCTGAGGTTGAGTCGAATACAACCGATCAACCTGCAAGCCCAAATGGCAACAATGGAAACTCAAAGGCTTCAGATCACAGTCGCAGCTCGAGTAAAGCTGATGATGGTTCATCTCCTGAACACTCAGCAACCTCCGAACGTTTACCAAGTCCTCATCCATCAGTCGATGGTGAAACACGAGCCTTGCGGACCGGTAAGCCGCTGCCTGCAGCACCAGATGGCTACTCGACATCACTGCTAAAGCTAAAAGCAACATCCTCGGATACTGCTCTGAAACCTCACATCATTTCGCCCAGTCCGGAAGAGTTTCTGCTGGTTGTAGGGACGAAAAGGTCGGAGCCTGGCTTGGGCATGTTTGTCAGTCTGGACGGAGATCCTACGAGAGCAACTATTCAATTTGATAGATATCCCGAGCAAATCATTGTCGATGGGAGCAGCTTTGACATGGCCTCGTCGCAAACAGGTTTTGGGGATCAGGAAGACTGTCACGTCATCGCTTCAATTTGCAGAGAGTCTGACCAAGGCTCACGCTTTGGCTTGGAAATTCAACACATCAACGCCGGTCAGGACGCAAATCCTGATAAGTATTGGTTGGAGGCAAGATGTTCTCCGGCAGAACAGCATTATGGCCTGGCCACGCTGACGGGACGAGGGAAAATCCATCTTGATGAGGTTGTGGGGAAGCTGAGCCAGAGGAGGTTTGCACCATTTACTGGACCACTGGAAGCATCCACATCTTCTCTAAAGAGATCTGATTCTAGAACAGCCCTGTCTATTGAGCGACTGTTCAAGGAGAAGGAGCTCTTTGAACGAGACGATTCTCAGGATGAAAACTCGCTTCCTGAAGGGTGGGAGACGACGCGGATTTTAGAAGGAGAAGAGTTCACTGGCCGACTTGCCAATGCCGAGACCAAACTAGTGGTTTGGCAAGGCAACCGTATATGGTGGATCATTCGAAACCTTCTGATTGTACAGCTAGATAGTCTTTTGGACGGTGCAATACCTGGTGGTCAGATGACGAAGATCGATAGACGACCTGTGTATTCCATCCTGGCCAGTATTCGCGGCCGCGACGCCAGGACTGAGCTGGACTACATGACTCTGGATTACTTGAGACAAAAAGCAGGGCTTCTCCTTCTGATCCGTATTCTGACTCCGCTATCGGTCGAACAAGTCGTGGATTCCGAGCTGCATGTCCTCGAGGATGTGTTGGTGGATAGCAAGTTGGATCCGCGAGTCGTTTTATCACTGATCCCGGGTGTTCGGGACGAGATTATTGAAGGTGCCCGGGGTATCTGGATTTACGCTGGTGTGAAGAAGGTTGCCCAAGACTTTCTCCGCATTGTCTCATTCGGAACGTCAGCGAAGGAGGCACTGCGGGGAATCGATTCTCGTACTATGCACTTTTTGAGGCGCTTCTTGTCATCTTGGAGGAAGATGAAGGGATTTGGCAGTGTGCCGGATGAGGGCGAAGTCTTCCGAACGGTGGATGCCGCCTTGCTGATTGTTCTGCTCGAGCTGGATCAGCGGTCATGCAGTGCGTCGGTCAAAGGAGGTGGTGTCAGAGGCGAGCTGAACGAATTGGTAGATGATGGCGTTGATTGCTTTGACCGCGCCGTCATTATTCTTGAATCATACAGCCGGCTTTTCGTACTGAGCAGGCTGTACCAGAGCCGCAAGATGGTCGGTGAAGTGTTGGCAACGTGGAAGCGCATCATCGAGGGCGAGAAGGACGCTTTGAACGAGTTCCAAGACGGCGAGCAACGGATGAGGGACTACCTTGGAAGAATAAGCAGTCGAGCTCTCGTTGAAGAATATGGAATTTGGCTCGCTAACAGGAATCCTCGACTCGGTGTCCAGGTGTTTTCTGATGAGAGGAGGAGGAGCAGCGCGGGTTTCGAGCCGGGGCAAGTAGTTGATGTGCTGCGAGCAAAGGCGCCCGCCTCGGTCAAGTATTACCTAGAGCACCTGGTATTCGACAAGGGCCTCACCCTGTACGTGGGAGAGCTTCTCAGGTACTACCTGGACGTGGTCCTGGGCGACCTGGAAGCCTCTCGGGCCAGTCGGGAGACCGTCATGGCGACCTACGACGCATACCGGGCTCTGAAGGCGCCCAAGCCGACATACCACCACTTCCTGGCGGAGAAGGCGCCGGCGGAAGACGAGGTGTGGAAAAGCCGGCTGCGACTCCTGCAACTCCTGGGCGGACCGCACGAATACGACGTGGCGGCGATTGCAAGGCGGATCGAGAGCTTGCCGGAGGCCCTGCTGGTGCCGGAGACCATCATCCTGGCCGGGCGGCAGCATCGGCACCGGGAAGCACTGCGTCTGCTGGTCCACCAGCTGGGCGACTACGACACCGCGGTGGCCTACTGCCTCCGGGGCGGATCGAGCGTGTACTCGCGGCCGCGGGTCGGGGGCGACGGCAGCCCGCCGGAGGCAGACCAGCAGCAGCAGCAGCAGCAGCAGCAGCACCGGCTCTTCCAGCTCATCCTCGGCGAGTTCCTGGCCATTGCCGACGCGGGCGACCGCGTGGAGCAGACGGGCGCCCTGCTCGAGCGCTTCGGCGGATGGTTCGACGTGGAGGATGTGCTGGGCCTGATCCCCGACACGTGGTCCGTGGACGTGGTTGCCGGCTTCCTCACGGGCGCCCTGAGACGTCTGGTCCGCGAGAGGCACGAGACGACGGTCCGGAGAGCCCTGAGCGTGGCGGAGAATACGAGGGTGAGCTACGACTTTGTGGAGGGCGTGCGGGAAAGGGGCCAGCGTCGAAGGCACGCGACTGAGTGATGGAGGTTCTGTCTTTACTTGGAGGCTTCATGGGCAGGCGGCGTGTAAAGTGTTACGATTAATGTAGGGCTTGTCTTGTACAGCTAATGGCAGTGGATGCGGACCAAGGTTCTGCTGCAGCAGATAGTTGGTGAGGCTTAGAACTACGGCAAATACATGTTATAATTACATCAATGTACTTGTGTGCAGCTACATACAGCCTGAACATGACGAAGACATGTTTCTATTACATGGTACTATTTCACTTGAAAGGCCTTTACAACAGACTGTATATACATATATGTATATATATGTATATATATATTCCAATTATTACGATTCATGTAGACTACAGCTATCATGGCACCTAGCGCAAAAACCAAGGTTCTATTTTATAATTGTTTAGCAAAGCACTCAAGACAGACGGGTATATCTTAAATCACATCATGTACGTGCAGCTCAACCACCAACGCAACCAGTTACGCCACATACCACCCAAGGCTTTGAGATAGACAGCGTCACCGCAGCAAAGTGAATGTCCTTGCCCAAAGACGCGAATTTGACTGAGCACATGGCCACGTTTCTGAAGATCTTGGAGGCAGTGAAAGCGAACAAGCATTCTTAAATAGCTTACTCTGGAGTTTTGGAGACCTGGATTGTCTAGGAGCTTGCCTGTACAGCGTATCAGACACCGGATCGGACGAACCAGAATCTGAAGACGACGATGCCTGTGGACGGCGATGCCGTCGAGGCTCGGAACCGTCTTCGTGTGGTGGAAACGCTGCTCTGCGGAGAGTCAAGTAAAACCACCCAGATTCACCGCCTGGCCATTCCAGACTGAGCAGAGCAACAGCCTACAGCCCAGTCAGACGACGAGCCTCCTCCCAAGCTGACACACAACAAGCCACCTCTTGCGCAAAGTGACATCCTCGTCCCGATCCCACTCCCACTCCCGACACACGCCGTTGCAATCCCGCTCCCATATGGCGTCGACGACAAGGCCGTGCCTGGCAAGGGCGTCGTCGGCAAAGAAGCCCCTCATGTTGGGGCGGCCGGTGTGAAAGCCGGCGGCGACCCAGCACCGGGCGTCGGGCGTGACGGCCAGGAAGTGGTCGATGGACCGGTGCAGGTTCTCGTGCTGCCACGGCATCCACAGACAGTCGGCGACGACGACGCGGTCCATGGCGTGGCGGTTCTCCTCGGCCAGCGCGCTCGCCAGCTCACCCCACGCGTGGCCGGCCACCGAGACGGTCGGGCACGCGTGCTTAATTTCCGAGGGAGACAGGCCGGGACGGATGTTGCGCGCCACGTTGTCCCGCAGCGTCTTGAGGACCGGCGGCGCAGGGTAGTCGGTCACGACGACGCGCGCGGCGCCCAGCAGGCCGGCCATGATGCTCGGCAGCGCCGTGCCCGCGCCGAGCTCCATGACGCTCTTGCCGCGCACGTCGAAGCTCGCGCCGCGCTCGAGCGCTCTGTCCTGCGCCGACGTCGACGCCGCCACGCCCAGCGTGTCCCGCTCCACCAGCTCGGCGAGCAGCAGGCTTGCGTTCCAGAGGTAATGGCTGAACAGCCTGCGGTCCGCCTCGCCCGCCGGGTCCGCCAGCTCGAGATGGAGCGGCTTCGGCAGGTGCGGCGATGTGTAGACGAGGCTGTGCTCCGCGTCGCCGTGTTGGTTCGTCGCGTCGTCGGGGAAGATGACGCCCAGCGAGGCGTAGAAGTAGTCTTCTGGCTCTGATGACTCGGTGCCTGCGAGGGAGATGCGCTGCACCAGGGCCATTGAGAAAGGGGGAAAATGCTGCTGATTGTTCCTGTTCCTGTTCCTGTTCCTGTTCCTCGACGACGACGACGACGACGACGATGATGATAATGTGCCCCTCATGGTTGGTTGGGTTTTGGTCGTCACATGACTTGACTAAAGTGTTGTGGGGTTGAAAAATTTTGGGTCCCTCGGCCCTCTCCCACACACAGCCATCACCAGAATCCCACGACCAGCCGTCGAAATGCTATCCAAGTCATTACAATACACCCTTGGCTGCAGACTGCAAATGTTTGGCGACGTACAGTACAACGATCCAGGGAGCCAAACTCGCCTTTCACTTAACAATATATTCCCCCAACTTCTGACAAATCTCTGTGATGCTCTAATAATGCGACATAACAGTCAATACAGGGTATCCAACTAATCATGTAAAAAGTAAAAAAAAATATGCGTTCAGGTATCCCAACTTAAAGCCCGGCTCGCTGCCACACACGGCCAGCAAAGCATCATATCATGTTGGCCTTTCCAGCCGAAACTCATTACAAAAACCAGTCCAATCAATACAGCCAGCACCGAAACTCCGTTAAGAGAGAGAGAGTGTGTGTGCATTAAAACTCTACTCTTTTCTGATCCCATGTCAGATTGGCCCCTTTGAAGAATATTCCATGCGCCTTGAATCCCATGCCGTCTTTTAATACGGCTTTGAAGTGTAGATGTGTGTTTTTTTTTTTATTCTTGAAAGAATTTTGTCGTCCCTCGCTCGTTTGTATGAGCTTGACCAAATCACACGCAGGTCGAAGTAGACGGGCCAATGCTCAGCATCTCTTGCATTTCCTTCATCTGTTGCTTGGTGGGATCGTCAGAAAGCCATGGCCCCTTCTCATCGTCACTGGCGCCGTGGAACCCTTCAGCGCGCTTCAGCGTTTGCACATCCAGATCAGTAACGTATGACTTGCCATCCGCCAGCTTGATCCGCACCTCGTGGTCAGTCGACAGCATCATGTCGTCCTTGGCCAATCGTCGAGGGCCATCAAAGACAGCCATGATTCGCTTCCGCATCGTCATCTGGCCCTTGTCGAAGCCCCAAGACGATGGGTAGTCACGTCGGTGCTTGCGACCACGAGACTTGGCCGGCATGGGCATACCTCCCCGGGAATATGTCATACCTCGAGACTTGTGTATGCCGTGGTCATCAAAGCTGGCCTTCCTCTTGTTGGATGGCGAAGAGTTTGCTCGTTCATTGCCATCGGCCAATTCATGATCGTCATCGCCACCATGATGAGTAGTATGCATAGTTGGCGTCGTCGTCGGCAAGTTATTCTTCACCAGAGTCTGAAGCACAACCGGGTCGTTCTCAACTTCGGCCAGCCGCTTGGCATTGATAGCTTCGGCAGGGTCCTCTTGCTGCACAATGCGAAGCACACAGTCATCCAAATGTTCATAAAAGTCCTGAGCGTTGGCAAAGGTCTGCGAGCAGGTGCTGCATTTTCCTGTTGCGTCCGGGGCGTAGCCGGTAATCTTTTTGCCAGCGGCGACACCCGTCGGCGGCTTCTTGCGGCTGTTGGGCGGTGTCTGCTCCACGCCGTGCACGGCCGTCAAGTGTCTCTTGAAAACGTCGGCCCGGTTGAACGACTTCTCGGCAGGCGAGCCAGAGCCGGGGCAGAAGCCGCAGACCATGGTGCCCTTGTAGTGGGTCAAGGTGTGACGGTTCTTGTCGTACTTGCGGGCAAAGCCTTTGATGTGATATTCGCACGTGTGAATGGGACATTTCTCGGGGCGCTCAGTCTGGTGCGTGAGCATGTGTGCCTTCAAGTCCTTGAACACTCTGCCGCAGTCGGGATATTTGCACCGTTGCTTCTCCCTGGATTCATCACCGCAGAAATCCGCAGATTCGCCCGGCGAAATGTAATTGGGCAAGCTGACGCGACGATCCATGGAGGCGCCGTAGGGGCTGGTGGGGGTGTTGGAGGTGTTGGAGATGTTGGTGGTGGTGGTGGTGGTGTTGATGGGGTTGGTGTTGATGGGGTTGATGGGGTTGATGGGGTTGATGGTGTTGATGGTGTTGATGGTGTTGATGGTGTTGGTGTTGGTGGTGTAGCCAGAGGCAAAGGAGCCGCCGCTATGAAGATAAGGCGAGGTGCTGTCAGCGCGGACCAAATTTGGCTGTGGCGAGGAAGACGGAAGCGATGGCGACGGCACAAGGGCCTGTGTGACAGTGTGCTGAAAGTGACCATCAAAGGGTGAGATGGGCATCGGTGGGCGGGCGATACATTGCTCGGGGTGGATGAGAGAGGGATCTGGTGGTAGCAAAACAGTGTCAGTAACCATGGCGGAGAACATCATCATCGCATAAATGATGTTATGACGAATGACGACGACCAGTCGTGACGGCAAAACGCATAAAGGCATATGTGCATGTGCAGGTGGCGTCCTGCTGGAGTCTGCTGATGTGTGTGCTAATGTGTGTGCTGATGTGTGTGCTGATGTGTGTGCTGATGTGTGTGCTGATGTGTGTGCTCATGTGTGTGCTGGCGTCGTGGTTGCATGCAAGCCTCATCCAAGCAGCGACTCGAGGGAAAATACAACGATGAAGATATGTCAATGAAGCCAAAGGCGGGAAAAGCGGGGGAGGCGGCCAAAGCGACTTTAGCTCCGAGAGAGAGCCAACCGATGTAACCGGGTGTGGCAAGGGAGCGAACAACGGGGAGCCCGGTCGGTATGCCGCATATGGACGACAGGCTATAGGCTATAGGCTATAGGCTGCGGCCACGGCCAGCCACGACCAGCAGCCACTGGCTGGGTTACCAGGGTATGGGTTGTGTGTGTGTGTGTGTGTGTGTGTGTGTGTGTGTGTGTATGTGTGTATATATGGGTTGTGTTGTGTATGGTTTGGGGGTTGTGGGTCATGGATTGTGGGTCTCGCATGCATAGGCGACGGAGAGAATGAGAGACGGGGGGTAAGGCACCACCGCACGCTGCTGTGGTGTAGCGTCTCGCTGTTGCCCAGTACAAGACGCACACCGCATACTGGCTGTGCTGTGCTGTGCTTGTGCCGTGCATGTGCATGTGCTGATGCTGATGCTGATGCTGATGCTGTGCTGTGCTGTGCTGTGCTGTGCTGTGCTGGCCAGCAACCACCACCACCACCACCACCACCACTTCCACCTCCTCTGGCTCGCGATGCGAAACAAAAGTGGTCGGCCCGTTGCAGCCTGGCTGTCCACTCGCACGCACCGCTGCCGCCGCTCTCCATCGAGATGTTCCGCCAGCCTGCTCAGTCGATACGTGCAGCATCAAGGCAACCAGCGCTGCAACCGACGACCGGTCAAATCCCCCGCTGCTAAGACTCGCGCCGCATGGCTTGCAAGACGACGATAGCTGAGCTGCGGGGACCGGCCACCTGGCCCCTCGACGAAACCCAAAGGTGGCGATGAGCATCTCGTCTAAGCATTGCTGGCCCACTGGCACTCGCCAGACTGGCGTCCGGCCAAACGGGGAAAAAGGAAGGGGAAAAATAAAAAATAGAAGCGCAAAGTTAACGTAGGAGAGTGTCTCGATTCGGCGGCACTTCGCTTGTGGCAGAATCAAGACAACAGCCCACTTTGATATTGGACAATGCCAAACCCGTGTGCCGGGCAGTGTAGTACAAACCCTACAACATTGGTCCTGCTTCCAAGACTTGTCCGACTGGTTGTTGCAAGCATGCAGCATGATGCAAGCATACACTCAGTAGGTGGTATATCCGACCGCGTACATGAGATGAGGGCAGGCACACAAACAACAACAACAACAAAACAACATGGGGTGAATTGACATGTGCTAAAAGAGACTTACCAACAAAGGTCTTTGGTTGTGCATTAAAGTCGAAGCTGTTGTAATCTTCCATTCCTGGGCCCTGGAAATACTCTGTCCCGTTCATGTAATCGCTTCCGGCAATGTTCGGCTGCAGACTCATTGCGTTGTTGCTCCAGTCCAATACTCCAAGTTGACCAGGAATTGATTGCGGCGAACCGACGGCTGATGACGGCGCCGAGGGGACAGATGTAGAAGAAAGACCAGAAGACAGTCTAGCATCAAAATCATCCGTAGACATGACGGGGGAGGTATGTCCGGCCAAGACATAGCTCGGAGTCTCGGCGTACAGGGAGGGATCGAATCCAATGCTTGCGGCAGCTGCGTATGCCGCGCCCAGGTCCATAGGAGACGTGGAAACGAAAGCACCTGGATGGGGCTCGGAATAACCATTGAATTCGTTTGAACGCTGCTGTTGTGGCAACAGACTGGTATAAGACGTTTCTGCCATGGAGGCCATTGTGTAATTGTTCGAGGAATCGATATGGGACTATTTAGGAAAGATGATGGTCAGGTTGGTGGAGGGGATTTATGTTCAACTCTTCTGCAACTTTGTATCATGAAATTCCAAAACAGTAAAGAGAAGGAGGCGGTAGAAGGGGCGAGCTTGACCATGCCGGGAAATACTTACAGGAGGACAGCAGAGGTTCATGCCGCGGTTCGTGAAGCGCCGGTAGTATCTGGGCTCACGGGGCTTTCGAGCTGTACCTTGTGTGTTTGGGCTGCCGGAGGCGTTGATCGACCCCCAAGACAAGAGTTCCCAGCAGGCAGAGACGATGATGTTCCCCTTGTTTCGACTCTAATCTGGACTTTTTTTTTTTTTTTGAGATTCAGGATCGCCAGACAAGGAGATGAGGCATGTATGTTGGTAGTTGGATGACAGCGCGGGACAACAACAAAAGACGCGAGCACAAGTGGTGAAAAAGAAGGACCTGTTGACGTCGATGACTTGAAGAAGAAGAAGAAGAAGAGAAAGATATATGTGGTGTCTCTGACGATTCAAGTCAACGATTAACGCTCCATGTAAATCAAGGGCGTGATGGCTTGAACAGAAAAAAGGTTGGCGGAATGCAGTTGGGGGCTTAACAAGTAGATATAGGCAACCAGCCTGGATCGAGACAAGACACCCTGGTCAACGGGATCTACGTTGAAAAAGGTCGAGATTATAGTTATGGTCAAGCAAGGCGGTAGGGCAGAGGGAGGACGGCGCCAGCCTCATCCGGAGGGCCAGGGCGTGCAAACAAGCCCAGGCTCCATCTGGCGAGGAAAGAAAAGAAAAAAAAAAAAAGTGAAGCAGCTTATCCAGGTCCAAGGTTCCAGGGGGGGTGTACGTCTACAGACGAGACGGTACGTCTTCATGCCGCCCGTCCAGCATGGGGCATGGTTATCGGCGAGGTAGGCATCTGACGGAGAGCCTCGTTTCCGTTGGGGCTTGATTTCGACTGGGACCGGGGGGGGAAGCATCTGGGAAAAAGGAGTGTCGTGAAGCTTTTCTGGGGCGTGGCCCCTTGCTCCAACGAAAGAGGGGCGTGGCCCTTTACACAGGATCAAAGAGTGTGTGCGTGTGTGTGTGCGTGTGTGCGTGTGTGAGAGAAAGAGGGAGAGAAGCGATGCACGCATCAGTATCAGGTACCCAGGTACCCAAGGTACCCAGGTCCCTGCTGGATGAGCTGACTGGACTTCTGCACGGCCATCTTTCCCTGAGCTTGCATCTCACACAAAAGTACCGTTGCGCAGCTCTACCAGGAAGAGGTTTTTCCATCTTCATGGTATTCTGCACCTCGGCGCGCCTGGGCTGGGACATCCGAGCATGGCGAGGTAGCCGGTGCGAGACTTTGTCTCGTTCAGGGTTCATGTACTCGATACGGTTCACGAGGCACCGACTGGAGAGAAACGAGCGAAGCCCGGCAACGGACCAATAGCCGGCTTCGGGCGAAGGGAGGGAGCCTTTCTGTCCAGTCTGTAGTTGTAGTCTGTCCTGTCATCACAGACAGACACAGGCACAGACACAGACACAGACACAGACACAGGACAGACCAGACCAGACCAGACGCACTTGACACCCTAGGTACCTTGCCCACCTCTTTGCGTCTATGCCTCTTTGTACACTCGCACTCGCACACACTGTTTGATCTGGGATGACTAACCTTGGGCAGAAGCCAGAAGGTTAGCCAGGGGTTTCGGACATGCTAAACTCGAACGGGATTCGAATGGCACTGGATGGCACTGGATGGCACTGGATGGCATTGCGAACTGGCTCCCAAGAAAAACACAACACATACCAACCTGCTTAGGCACGCAGTCTCACAGTCTCAGACGAAGCGGTATGCCACACCGCACACACCACCAAACAAAACCCTTCCCT
>JFZS01000299.1:0-30263 GCA_000709145.1 Balansia obtecta B249 | reverse complement strand
AAATAAATGGCTTGCTTGATGTTTGGGGTGGGGTCTGTGCCGTCATGAAGACCTTTGGCGCACGAGAATGGGTGGGTGAGTGTAGGCTGTGGCTGTGCACATCCTTGTGCTTTGATTGGCTCGGTCGACTAATGAGCAACATCTAGAAATGACAGATATTTAACCTCACTTTTTCTTTTTTTTTTTGTCCTCTCAGCGTCAAGCCAGCCGTGTTCAGGCCCAACATGGAAACTCTGGCTGCCGCGCAGCATGGCCGCGTGTCTCAGCTCCTGCTTGCAATGATGGCAGCTCAGGTCCTCGTCAAGGAGTCCGAAACATGGTTCAATACAGCTAGCGGCGTGGTTTGGCTTCTTGAAGCCGGCTAGCAAGTATACCTCAGCCTACTGGCACAGATTCGATCACGAGAAACACTTCAAATTGCGCAGTCTCCTATTGCGGTAAAACCAACTAGTCACGCCGGCCGAATTACAACGTAGTAAACCCCCTTGCGCCCCCGTGATACCTTCAGTATCGCCCGCTTCACAAATAACTGTTGCAACGCAACACGCGCGACAACCAACTTTGTCATCTTTGTGATGATATATCCCAACACGCCCCCGTGGACAAGCCACCTCCCTGAATGATAGAATAGCCATCCAAATCCTTGATGATGTCCTCCGAGATATCGTGCAGTATCAGCATAGCGTATGTTCACCAAACATGTAAGCCAATCCCCTCCCCACCCCCCTCCCCTCTTCCAAAACGAACTTTGCTCCGTAAAAAAAAAAAATAAAATAAAATAAAATAAAATAAAATAAACATCAACCAGCAAAGTTATACGCCTCACTGCCCTCCCCTCCGTTTCCCTTTTTGCGTGGTGTCTACCGGCCCCAAGCCCATTTCTATTCCATAAAAGATTAAAAAAAAAAAAAAACACTTCTCATCTACCCCGACTACTGCATGCAATACACATCCGCCAGGGCAACCGAGTGCGCCGAGATGTTACTCCCCGTGTCATTCCGGCACGTAATTACGGGCGTGGTCACCAGTGCCACGCGCCAGTGCTTGGCCTGTAGCTCAGTCGGGTCCAGTGCCGGCCAGATGGGCAGCATGCTCTGCGACGAGAACCGCGTGCCTACCTCCGGGAAGCGAAAGTCAAATGTCAACCTGCTGGTCAGGATCTTGGAAGACAGCTCCCATGCGTGGTCGGCGACTTGTTCCAGGTCGCGGTGTGCATCCGCCGGGTTGTGAAGACGGTTGAGGAGGGGCTGTAGCATCGATAGCAAGGACGACGTCATCTCGTTGACCTTGGCGGCGTGGAATTGCGGAGGCTCGGCCTTGAGAACTGTGTTGATGAGGTGGGCTTGCCTGTCGAGCAGCGGCTGTCGATGGGCCGATGGGTGGCCCTGTGTCTTTTCGAGGTCGCGCTCGAGATCGATGAGCGAGAGGGAGACCTGGTGATTGGACGAGTTGGTCCAGGCGCTGGGGACCCAGACTCTGTTCACGATAAAGTCGATGATGACGCGGGTGACGAGGCAGCACTTTGGATTGTCTTCGCGCAGGTGTAGGTTGAGATACGAGGTCGCCTCGCGGGCGGACAGAGGGTGATACGTCGCGAGGAGGACGGGCCATAGGCGTGTGGCCGAGATCTTCATCGCCATGGCGGGATCGGGGATGTTGGCGTGTTGCTCCACGAAGGCGCGGATGAGCGAGTAGAATTCCATTACGCACTCGTTCCACGCGGCCACGGAGCGGTCAGTCATATGGATGAGCGGACTGGAGAAGGCCGGACGATGAGGAACGAGAGAGTTGTTGGCGCTGTTGTTGGCATGTCCGGACGGCGTGCCGGCGTACTCGGAGCCGCTTCCATCTTGGAACCGTCCTTGACGCTGGCGACTCGCGGACGTGGGCGTCTGAGGAGCCATGTACTCTGAGAAACTGTGACCAGACGGATGGAACTCGTTAGCCGTAGGGCGGTATCGGGAGGAGTGGCACGTCGACTTGCGATATGCCCCGGTAGCGCGGCCAAAGGCCGAGCCAGAGGATGTGTGGAAGGGATTCTGGCCCAGCGTCATGCGAGACTGTGACAGCGAGTATCGGCGATCTTGAGAGAATGTCGATGGCGGACGGGGAGGCCCGGCCTGGAGCGGACCGAACTTTGGCGGTGCTGCTGTCGAGGGCCGATTGAAGGGGGGCTGAAAGACGCTTGATGGGCGAGGAGGAGGAGGAGGAGGAGGAGGAGGCGCCATGTTGCTGAGCAGGCGCGAGGCATCGGCGCCCTCATCTGGGGCGGCGTTGGCGTGAGATGGAATGTCATGATGTTGCGTCGTCATGGTCTTCATAGACATGATGGTCTGGTGCGCCATTTCATTGTCCTGCACAGAGTCGGCAAGCGTTTCGATGGCGCGGGCCACAGACTGCGGATCAGAATGCTTCATAACCCACAAGGACCGACGATTATTGACCTGTTCCTCCAGATGGCGGATACTATCTTCAAGTCCCTTTTTTTTTGCTCTTGTGTCAACATTACCAGTCTCTGAGTCAAAGACCGCCGCTAACCGCCCGAGGCGCAACGTACCTTTATTATTTCATCCCTTGGGTCAGTATCGCTGCCTTCGCTCCTCCCTTCTGCTTTTTGCTTGAAAGCCTTGACATGTTCCGTCAACTCGTGCAATTCGATCATGACATTCTTCACATTCTCTTCCGCCTGTTCACGCTTGGTCCTCTCCGCCTCAACCTCGCCGTCGAGGTCGCGAATCTTCTGCGCTTGGTCCTCAATCGTGGCCTTTGTCAAACTCGCTTCCAGTCCCATGCGCGCAATTGCCTTGTCTGTGTCTTCTTGGTCAAGTGTCAAGTTCATCAAGGCGTCCACAAGCTGGCTTGTCTCCTGGCTGATGACCTGGCCAACCTCTTGAAGCTGACTCGCAATCTCGCTTGATTCGTTGGCCGAGACGCCTGGCATGCGGCGGAGCGACTGTTGAATTTTGACGAGAATCTCCTGTGACAGTCGGGACTTTTCGAATGCTGGCTGTTCAACGTTTGTCAGAAACACCAATTTAATCTTCACTTAAAACGACGATGCAAACAGCTTACATGGTTGTGTGACAGCTGACGGATCCTCTCGGAACGAGCCATCCCTGATAGCGGCGTTGAGAAGTCAACAGACAGCATGGCGTTGGCTCCAGAATTTGTGTCTCGCTGAGGCTCGGTGACTGATATAACGGAGGTTTTGACTGAGCCGGTCATGCTGCATGCACACTTGGGCTGGGCACACGGTGTCTGGGAATGCCCAAAGTCCCTATTTCTTCTACCCTTTCGACCTTCAAGCCAGATGGCAAGACGGAACGGCAGACCAACGCTTAGGACGTACCAACCTTTATCCTAGGCCAGCTTCGCGTCTGTTTGTATGAGCACCTGCAGTTTAGTGTCAAACGACGAACAGCGCCGGGTGATACCCGCGCGCAGCAAAGCGGCCCCCAACTTACAAGTGAATGCGAGATCGTGAAGCTCTCGAACGGGGCGCCAATGACTCCCTTCAACAGAGAGGCTGTTCGAGAACGGAGCACGTCGTCCTGCTACTGTGATACGGCCGAGACCTCAATCGTAAAATGCTTCGGTATTATCGCACAGTAGCAGCAGCTGGTTTCGGAGTACATCACCGAGGAAAATAGTTGCCAGGGACAGTATGCGTAAAAGCAATGACAAGAGGTGTACAAAAAGCAACACCAGAATGGAGAAAAAAGAATTTCAAAACCTCGCAGTAGACAAAAGTAAAGCCAAAGTAGTAGCAGGTACGCCAAGAATGGTTACATAGCGACGAGGTTCCGAAAGAAAAGTGAGACGCAAGTGAGTTCAAGCGACCGAGTGCGACGCCTAGCCAATGTGAATCAGGCGTGCACCATCCGACGAGATGAATAGTCATAAGCGCGGTCAGCCTTGCGCTCCTCACCGGCAGCTCACCTTCAGAACAGTGATTCATTCACGGCCAACAGGTCAAAGATCCAGTCGCCACGAGGATCTACCTCCGACGACCCATTCGAGCCATGCAAACAAGAATTGATGAGCCAGCATGAGCCAGCAGCACTAACCGTCTCCTATGTGAGCAATCAGAACCGGAGGACATCGAGCCCAAGTGTCCTGAGGAACGCAGATGATTAGATATATAAGTTTATTTCACTGACAAGTCATGGATGGCCCGAGCTACAACACCGAGACTACCAAATAGGGGGAAAAAAAAGAAAGAAAGAAAGAAAGAAAGAAAATTAAGCGAAATAAATCAACGGAAAATTCATGAATCAAGTCCCGCCATGCTCCGCAATGGAACGGCGGCCATACCAAAACTTCATTTGCACAATAACCTTCAAGTGCCGAGCCGATAGCAACGTGAAGAGGTCGACCGCGGGGCTACGTGAGCGATTGAGGCGGCAGGATGCCAAAACAAGAGGACCTGTAAGATTATGGCTAGTTTAGTTTCTTCATCAAGGCTAATATATGGCGTCTTGTCACTATGCATTGCCGACCGATCTCCCCCAAGGATAGATGACACACTCGTGACAATAGTGGACGGCTGGACGGCTGGGCGGCTGGACGGCTGGATCGTCTGGACGGAAAGAGGACACAATGCGCTTGCTCTGCTTTGGAGACAAACATCAGTGGCTTTGCTCCATTAGACTATCTGCTCGGAAAATTCCCAATACCAACCTGTCAAGTACCTATATGCTGAGCGAGGGCAAAAGTGCCGGCCACTGTTAGCTTGTTTAAATGGCTCTGGTCCGAGAGAAGAGACTGCTATAGACAGCATCGACAACATGAGACGCGTTGATCATCCTGCCACCAAAGTATCTTCCGTTCAAGCCCTTGATGGCATTTTCACCGCCCTGCACCTTGTCGAATTTGAGATAGACGTCACCCTTGGAGTTGGGATCAACGGCGATGTGGACCACATGTCCATATTGCTTTTCGGCCTCGGCTCGGATATCTTCTTCAAGTTCCTTAACCCAGTCTTCGCCTTCCTCTCTGATGAAGTGATTGATTAGTCAATGATGTCAACGCGGTCGGCAACGTGGGCCGAGACTTACTCTTCGGGGTCAAACATGTTTTTAAGCACCACGCAGCGACTCGCCGGATTGATGTTTACGGGAAGCGGCTTGACCTCAGTCTTCGGCTTCATGATGGCTTGGTCTTCTCTTCCATTAGGCAGTTCATCGGTCCTGGCAAGTTTTCTCATCAATGCATCGCGACTGTAGTTATTGAAGTTTACTCCTGCGACATCGGTGTCGTCGAGGGCGCTTGCGCCGCCTGCTTTGTCGCTGTCTCGTCCTCCAGCTCTGTCGAATGTGGACGCCTGCGAGCCGCGACCGCCAGCTCCGGAGAAAGAGGAGCCCTGAAAATTGTTCTGTCCTGAAAACCTGTGCATCAAGTTGGCTGTGCTCTCAGGGGTAAACTTATCGTTACCGAGACCGACTCGGATGGGCCGACCTGCGAGGTCGAAGCCGTTCATCTTCTCCAATGCTTCGCGAGCCTGGCCGGCATCACGGAATCTGAACATAGTTAGTCTTTGAGTATCTTGGAAGCGAGAGCACGTGATACAACAACGAGGGGCGACTTACTGAACAAATCCGTATCCACGGCTGCGGCCATTATCGTCCTTCTGTAGCTGTACATACTCAAGCTCACCGAACGGCTCGAATACGGCTTGGAGATCTTGTTCCGTAACGTTGAAATGTATGTTGCCGACGTACAGGCGGTGGAAAGGAATAGAATTCGGGTGTCCACCGGTCGACTCGGTGTTGCGAGCTTGTCGGTTCTTCTCAGCTTCTGTGAGCTTCACAATGATAGGAATACCTGCCAAGGGCTTTCCCGTAAGCTGTAGGGCCTTTTGAACAGTTTCTTCACTTTTGAATTCAACATAACCGACTCTGTTCAAGATGGGTGAGAAAAAAAAAAACCCCTTTCTGTTAGCAAAGATTCTTCAACCAAGACCCGATTATTTTGGGTAGAAAACTCACCCTTTGGATCGTCCACTAATGCGATCCTTGACAATCTGAGCCTCGTTAACAGGACCAGCATTCTCCTCAAAAAATTTCTTCAGCTTGTCACTTCGCAATCTAGCAGCAAGCTGTTGAACGAATACAGTCCGGCTGTCACGCTCGTCCTCGTTGAGCGCTGGGGAACGAGATCGTCTACCAGGAGATCGGTCCCTAGCACGACCACTTTCTCTACGATCTGAGCGCTCTCGACGGTCCCTATGGTCTCGGTCATCTCTGGGATGATAGCGCCTTCGAGGAGATCGGGAGCGCGAGCGGGATCGTCCACCGCCGCCGCGTCGTCCACGGTAATAATCGCCGTCCCTATGTCGGCGTGAGTTGTAGCGATCTCTATCCCGGCTTTCGCTGCGGCGTCTGCTACGGTGACTTCCAGTGTCACTGCGAGGGGTAGTCTCGCCGGGAGTGCCCTTACGGTGTCTTGGAGGGGTCAAATCTCGACGACCGCGCCGCCGTCTATCATATTCTGCATCTCTGTCGCGGTCGCGGCTGTCATCGCGATCTCTGGAAGCCTCTCGATCGGAACCATTGCGGTCACGACCATTTCGGTCATTCCTAGAGGAGTTGTCGTTCTGAGAACCTCCATTTCTATGTGCTGAATTTTGGGCAGTAGCCTCGAGGAGAGCCTCTACATCCAGTCCCGACATGGTGACCTACTGATTAGAGGTCACAGGCCGGCTCGGCGATGGTGGGCGCCAACTGTGTTGCTTCCAAAGAGAAGTTGTTAGGAATGTGTGCTCTGCAGATTCGGAATACGGATGGAGTTTCAGTACCCTGCAATAGCTCCGTGTCTCCCTGGGTTGTTCACGATGTCTCGCTATGGAAACAAAAACCAAATCTTGGGATGGCGGAGTGAGTGGAGGTGTGTCCCAAGGCTTAGAATGGTCTTTAGTGTCACGTGATACACTTGGCATAAACATATCCGGCGGTGGCGGGACCGTTCAAGTCGAATTGGGACACACGCATTACCAAACACAAGAATGTACACCCGCCCACACCGGATATCTTGTACTAGGTAGAGGTAGCTTTATTAATGCGAATCCTATCCTGTCTAACTTAGTCACTACTTCGAGAATTATGAGCGTCCCGCGCGTTCATCACGCGCACCTGTCAACGGGTGCTATTATCAGAGGGCTTACAAGCCGCCCGGCATCCTTATGAACAATTTATATAAATCGTTGTCTTCCATACCATTCGCCCCATAAAGATAAATCATCCCAACGCCGTGCCATAAAAGGCAAGAAGTGAAGTGTATGTACAGCAAAGCACACATAAAGAGAAATCGTCGAGTGGCAAAATTGCAGGCTACATCGGGATAATGCTCGATGTGGTTTGTCGAGAATTTTTTTTGAGGTCACTATTTACTTGGTCTTGATGGGCGTCTGCAGCTCCGTGCCGAAGATTTGGTCCCAGAACTTGCTCGTGACGCCGAACCCTAATTCGTAGTCGAGGAAGTGGTGAGCAAGATGGTACTTCTTCAGCTGCTTGTACCACAGAGGGAGGTTCTCGTGATGCAGGAAGTAGTGAGTCAAGTCGTAGCACACATAGCCAAAGACGGCTCCACAGTACACAGCCGTGGCTGCATGCCAGCTATAAAAGAAGAGAAGGTGTGTCAACTTCCAGAATGGAGTGGCCAGAACAACAAAAAGCGTAGGGGGCATGACGAGCCGATACTTGTCCATGGGAAGATAGTGATGGATGCCGTGAAGTAGGAAGTGCAGGGTGATGAAGACACGGTTGTCAGGGAGATAGCTGTCATGGCAAAAATTAGCGAGGCGGTTGCAGAAGAATTGATTACTCAAGACGGAATGCAAGGTCAACATACTCATCCAGATGAAATAGAAACCGATGGAGGCAGTATTCCACAAAAGTCCAGACGAATATACCGAAGCCCCAGTATGCAGCAAGCACCAGTGGCTTCGAGAGGCCCTGGCTGGCGAGATAGGTGCCGTAGGCGACGCAGGGCAACCACAGTGAAGGGACCACCCACCAGGGAGTCATGGTGAGAGGTTCTAGGAAGTTCCCAAATAGTGGTGCGGAGGCGCCACCTCTATAGTGACGTGGGCGATGGACCTGGTCCAAGTAGAACTTCTTGGAGAAGCCGCCATTCCAAACTTGTGGTATCAAGGGCCTGCTGAGGTCCAAGAACCTGTGCTTTTTGAAATCCTGGATGTAATCGGTGTCCTTGCTTAGGTCCTCTTCGCACGACATGCCAGTTCGGGGATGGACATAGGGTTGATGATTGTCAGACTTGGACTCAGCATTTCCATTGGCCAGGTTGTTGCTGCCGGCGGCAGCAGGCAACTTGTCCTTGATGACAAAGCCAACAAGTGAGTCATCGAGAACCTCGTATGCAGCCTCGGAGTGAGGGTGCGACGTGGCGTCTTTGAGAATTTCCTCGACATCTTTCCCAGCATACTCGATAATCAAGCTCCCGCCACCGGGGTGATCATTGACAAAATCGGTGACATCGTAGACGTTGGATCCGATGGTGACGTAGCACGACGAGGCCGAGTTGTGCTTCTCGACTTCAGCACGCGAGAAGGTTGGCAGTGTTCTTGCAGGCATTTCGAGAGAAAGCACCGATTCGGCCGTTTCGGAGTTTGACGGCGGGGAGTCGTTGGAGAATCGCGGTGGCGCGCAAATGCAAATCGACGCAGTTGTCAGTGGATGACTTTTGTGGCCTAATAGGAAATTAATCGAGGGATCGAAGGAGAATGAGAAAGTCAGCAACTAAGTGCGAAAGCACTGCAGATTGCAGACGATAAATCATGAGAGTGTCGGGATGAGATGGGATTTGTGCCGTAGGGGCGGATGGTGGAATTTTAATTTTATTCGTGACTGGAGCGTATTGGACCAGTAGTTGTCACGGCCCCTAACGGGACGGGGGGGAAGGAAATGATTCATTGGTCTCCAGCCAGGAGCGCAGAGACGACAAGGCACCCACAGCGTAGAACGAGCGGATACTGTGGGCCTAAAGTGGCGTTACTCTGGGTCGATGGCCGCTCCAGGGCTCCGGAGGTCACGTTTCACACGGGCAAACTCTACCCTTGTCGCCACAATAGAGGTACATCTACATCCACTACACCTGCCTACCCTAAATACCTAAACCACAGTCAGTCTTACAACCTAAATCGCATTTACAAAGTATTCATTAATGCGACCACTATCCAGCGCCTAACAATGTTAATCCCTCTTGCGGTTGATTTCTTCTTCTATTATGTCGCGATGGACCATGCCATTCCTGTTCACATTTATGTCTTGTTAGTGACAGGTAGTAATTATGTAGTAAGTTTTAAAGTTGACAAGGTTACCACAATGGCCCTGAATGAATTTAACCCTGCTTCGGTTTCACGAGTAATCAAAGCGTGCGTCCAGTAACTTGTCAAGACCCGACTTTGATTCCGAATCTGGATTGCTCTGCTCTGTTGTTTGTGACGACGATTCTTTGATGGATGTGCGGGGCCCTCAGCTGTCAACGCTCAGCACGCAACTCACTCCCCCGCCAGCTGCTCCTTCCCAACTGTAACAAGCACAAGCCTTCCGAGCCCATCACCTCCATGCCGTTGTATGTGCGAACTTAGTGCCAGGCCATCGTAATAATTCTCGCGATTGAGGGTTGTTTCTTCCCAAATCTCCTACTACCCAGCTTACAACTATTATTGTTCCGACCCGCCGCTGACTGAACTGCTTGGTACGCGCTACGTCATGGCAACTCTTCCACTGTCGCGGGGCACATGGCTCTTCGTGCTCTGCCTCTTCCTCGCCCTGCATGCTGGCAAAGCCGCCGCATTTGGCGCCGGCAATATCCCGTCTATTTCTCAGGTGTGTAGAATTTTCTTTTGCCTTCCTCCTAAAATCGAGACACGAACCAACTGTTGCGAGTCTCCCAGGTCGAAGGACACAATTGGCGCCATGGTGGTAAGTTGAGCTAGAGGCCGCCCACTGCAATCTTTGGCAGCGAGCCCGCACTCACATGTATTGAGCAGACATCGAAGACATGCTTGCCACCGTGGCCTTCTTGCACGGCAAGAAGTGGACTTCCATGTTGATCAAGCGAACCTACTTCGGCAACTGGCTCCGGGACTATTCGCAGGCCGTTGACGTGGGCAGCCTCAAGGGCGTAAACGCCGCCACGATTCGCATCCTAGTCTGGGTCTTGTCTTTTATGGCATTTGGTTATGCCACGGAAGAATTTGAAGTCACAGAGGAGCGCCTCGGCTGCTACCGGCCAGAGGAACACATCGACAACCCGCTAGGATACGCCGACGGCCTTGATGCGCGCAAGTTTGACCCCCGTCTCCGCGGTCCAGTCGAGCCCGTCGAAACGGAGATTGACATGCAGACTGGAATGAAAAACTATATTGCCAAAGAGACAGGCAGATGGGCTACAAGTGCTGGTTACATCCGCTTCAGCTTTGCCCGCTCCATCCACTTTGGCCGCCTGTACACATGCGGCGAGCGAGGCAAGGGCAAGGACGAGAATCTCTGCGAAGCACTTCGCTGCCTCGGTCAAGCTCTTCACTGTCTCGAGGACTTTGGCGCCCATAGCAACTACTGTGAGCTGGCACTGCGCGAACTTGGCTACCACAACGTCTTCCCTCACTGTGGCACGCAAACCGAAATCAACGTCAACGGCAAGCGGATATACCCCATCGTCACCGGCACATTCGGTGCCGTCGACTTCTTGCACTCCGTGATTGGAGAAGCCAACGATCACTTCACACAATCCGAGGTCGACGAGGTCAACGTTGCTCTCAAGAACGCCGAGGGAGCGCGAAGCGGCCCAGTCAACACGGCAGACCGAGGGCTTTTCGATGGCTCGGGCCCACCCGACTTCGTCTCATTGCTGTCCAAGATACCAGATCTGGGAACCGGGTTTGCTGCCGAGGCGCGAGAACTGAAAGCAGCTTCCGATGCGCAAGAGCGGGAGAACCAGCAGGCCCAAGAGCAAAGAGCTCGTGCTGACAACGTCAATGTCGTGCCTGGCATGAGCCCGGATTTTGACCCCGTCAAGACGGCCAAGCGCATCTATCCCATCCTAGTGTTCCGCGACAAGATTGTCAAGGCCATCAGCCGTGGCATCGCCAAGGTGCCCGGACTGGAGAAGCTCCTCGAGCACATCAGCGAGACTCTCACGGCCTTTGTTCTCGGCCTCCTCGCCCCTTTTATCCGACCCATCATCAACTCCGTCACCAAGGTATTGAAGGACGGATCATCTGGCGTCATTTCTGCCAGTTCCAAGTCCCAGCTCGAGCCGTGGGAGAACGACCGTTGCTCCGACCCGACGCACTCCATGCTCTCCAAGGATCATTTCACCAACGTGCTCAACTCTTGCGCCGGCCGAGTTGCCGCCACCATTCTCCAATACGCCGTCCCGTAAGTCATCCCTTGTTTTGGTCTCCCGCGCAATGGGCTCCGAATAAAGAAAAATAGAAAAAAAAAAAAAAAATAAAAGCTCACAAACCACAGTCGCGTCCTTTTCGCCTGGGAGAACCCCAACGTGCCCGTCGACGAAGTCGTAAACGACGTCATCCGCGCGTTCCACCACCCCGCCCTGCGCCATGAGAGCATCGAGATCCAACGGGACATGTTCGACACGGTGCGCAAGTGGGCAGACGAGCACCCCCGTCGCCACGAGCTCGACCGCATCCTCTCCTCCGAATCTGTCAAGAAGGGCAAGAACCACGTCCTCAACCAATCCAACAAGAGCGGCTCCGGCGGCCACTCCCACGGCGCCTTGGAGTCCCTCAGCCAGCTCGGCCACGGCAAGGTCGCCGGCTCGCTGTGGTCCCAGGTGAAGACGCGTGATCTCGAGTCCATGTCCGGCAAGGACGGCAACCAATCTGCCAACTACGTGTCCGACACGCCAGCTCCGCAAGGCAGCAAGATGCCCACGCCGCCCTCGTCCTATGTCTCCGGCCACGCGGCGCCGCCCGCCGGCGAAGCAGCCTCGTACATGGACGAGAGCAACTCCTTCCCAACAGGACCTGCAGGATACAGCGCGCCGCCCCCAGGCCAGTACTACCCGAGCTACAACCAGCAGGGTCCCCAGGGCTACGGCGGCCAGCCTCCCGGCCAATGGGGCCAGCCCCAGGGCTACACCGGCCCGGGATACGGCTCCCCGCAGCAGGGCCAGTACCCCCCTTACCAAGGACAACAGCCCCCGGACTGGAACCGGTACCCGGGACAGGGACGGTATTAGCAGCGTGCAGATATTCAATGCGATGTCAAGGTTGGAAGAGTAATAGCCGTGTTTCAATGTAAAAGAATATAAGGGTATCCTACAATACGAATGCAATGCAAGGTCTATGATGATGGCTCGCCCCCGTTAAATTACAAAAAAAAAACGCCATAGGATGCTCCCGTGCCGCGCCCGAGTTGGAAATGTCAACGTCTCGTCCCATGCTCATCTCTTGTCCCTCCGCGGATCCTGCGCCTCGGCCCTCCTCCTATCTCGAATCTCCTTGGTGCCCATGCTGCCGAGCCCGCCTTCGCTCCTGCGCTCCCAGCCTCCCAGCCTGACGACCTGACAGGTGGCGTTGTCCCCGTCGCGGGACACCTCGGTGGCCAAGTCGACGACGGCCCGGGCGCCCTCCTCGGGCGTCTTGGCCTCCTTGATGACGTCGACGATCTCCTGGTCGGTCAGCGTGCCGCTCACGCCGTCGCTCATGAGGACGAGGAACGAGTACTGGGCGGGGCCCATCTCTACGCGCGTAATCTCCGGCTCGGCCGACACGCCGATGCGCTTGGACTTGATGTCCCCGAAGGCGCGGGAGTTGGCGAGCCCTGCGATGCGCTCCTCGCCGAAGCTGTCGCCCGAGACCATCGAGCCGGCCGGGGCGTAGCGGCGGAGCCGTCTGCTCTCCGTCGGCGTGGTGGGGTGGTGGTCCGAGGTCAGGGGCTGGGGGAGGCCCGTGGCCGTCTCGCAGAGGAGGATGCGCGAGTCGCCGACGTGGGCTGCTACCAGCGTCGAGGTTGCGGCCGGGTGCCAGAAGGGCGCCGTCGTGGGCGTCGAGATGAGTGCTATCGAGGCCGTCGAGCCGCCCTTGAACCGGGTCGTGCCCCCGATGCGGTGTCCCGAGGGCGTGGCATGGGGCACGCCGAGGATCTCGTCGTCGTTGAGGGGCAGGTCCGATTCGTCGGGGTCGGGCTTGCGTGCCTGGGCCGACACGAAGTCGAGGTCGGCGCGGAGAAAGGCGTACTCCAGGCTGGACTCGACGGTGACCGAGGCCGGCTTCTTCCCTTCCTCCGTCGACAGGTTGAAGTATTCGGGGTTGAAGCGGCGGAAGTAACCGCCAATGGCGTTGCCGTACGACTTGACCAGGTCGCGCTCGAGCCGGATCGCCTTGTCAATGTCTTGCGACTGCACCGGGACGGATTCTGCGCTGGGCAGCGGCTTGCCGTGGTCGAGCTTGTCGACGAATCCTCTGTCGTCAGCCTCGGGCAGCTTGGTAGCCTTTTGCACCTCTTGGGCAGACTTCATTTCCAGCGAATCCAGAGCGCGTTGTTTGGACGTGACGTGCGGTTTCGCGCCAACCATGTGCACCAGTCCTCGGCCTGGTTCCCTCTTGCGCAGGCTACTTTGAAGGCCGAATTCTCTGGCCGCCTCCTCAACATATCCCTGCAGCTCGTCTCGTAGGAAGTGTGAGCATTGCGATCCACCATGACCGTCGAAGACGCCAAAGTAGAATATTTGGGGATCCCCAAGCACGCTGTCTGCCGGTGTGGGCTCGCCTGGTTTCTGCTTTACACTCATAGGCCCTCTCTTGGCAAAGGCGGGTATGTCGACGGTGCCCGCCTGGTCTGTGTCTTCATTGTAAGGACGGCTTCCTCTGGCTGTGGCCGACCCAAAGTGATGCTTGGCACTCCGCAAGGGTATTCGCACTACGGTCAAGTCCCGGCTGGACAAGTTGGGCAGTGAAACTGCGGCGGGGGATGAGCCAGGACTCGGTGTATGAGGGGTCGAGGCATCGCGGGGCAGCTTGTGGCCAGGACCGCTGGCGCGATGCGAGTCTGGATGCAGCGACGACGATGGGAGATGGGTGACAAAATAGGTGTGGAAACATTTTCGTGGTATCTGGTCGGAGTGTTGGGGAAAATGTACGGCGTCGAGGTACGTTGCGAAAGGAGAGACTGTTCGACGAGGCGAGTTCGTGGCGGTGGTTCGGGAGGCACCTGTAGCCCTCGATGTGGGAGAGACTGGCTGTCGCGACAGCGACCCTGAGAACCTTGGGGGCAAGCTACGGAGGCCTTCAGCCGGCTGTCTTGTCGAGCTCACGGCAAGTAGCGAGGAGGAGGAGGAGGAGGATGATGATGATGATGATGATGATGATGATGTTGTTGTTGTTGTTGTTGCTGCTGCTGCTGTTGCTGTCGATTGTAGTGCAGCGCTTTCTACCGACAAGTGAACGACGGCTCTGGACGCTGAGCAACGCGCCCTATGCCTGAGGGATGCCATTGAATGGGCAGAAGCGGTGCGACAAAAAAGGCGGCCACAATGCCGAGTATCAGCTTGGCCCCAGGTAATCGAATCGGATGAAATGCGGTATGAAATGATGAGCAGAGGCTGGTGGAGCCGTTGGTGCTCTATCTGGAAGAGACGCTGTGGGCGGGGAGCCCTAGAAGGATAAGTGGAGGGAGGATACGAGCGAGGTACGTGCCTAGGTACGAGTTTGTACCTGGCTGACAATGACGTTTTGCTTATTGCTTGTTGTTGTTGTTGTTGTTGTTGTTGTTGGTTTTTTCTTTTTTTTTCATTTTTTTTTTTTTTGGGCTGTGGCTGCCGCGCAGGAGATGATGGTCTTTGGACACTGAGTATCGGGACACATAGAGAGGAAAGAAAATGGCAAGCTGGCACAGGCCTGTCTGGTTGCCTGTCTGGTTGAGAAACACTCCCCCGCTGGCTGCGTTGACTGTCCCTTGCTGCGTCATGGGTGTAGATGCCTGAGGTATGTACAGTACATTCCTAGGTACTGTACCTCTGTACCCTCTTTCTCTGAAAGATTCCATGTAGCCTTGTGTTGCCTCGGTGCATCGGCGGGAAGTAGCGCCAACCGCGCGGCACAATTCTATGACGTGAATATCATCGTTGATCAGCCACATGTCTTATTTTGTGTAAAATACAGAGCTGATCCTAAGGAAGGATGTGAGAGCTTAGCTTAGCTGCATTGTGCTGCCTTTAGCCCACGTCGAGACACAAATAAAATAAAATAAAATACCTCATTTATATATACGCGAATTGTGGGCAATCGCTTCTTCTCGTCTTTCAAACCTCCAACAGCAGATGCATTGACGAGTCGGCATTTGGCCTCCGTCATAAGGGCCGTCAATGTTTTGAGAAACTCTCGACACACCAGGATGAGATTCCACACTCCGCCACCGTCGATAACGATGCGCTCAGATGATTGTTGCAGTCGGTCAAACTGCAGCCACTCGCTGCCGTATCCTTCGTACATCTTGTTCAGGAGAAGCAAGCAGCCGGACTTGATGAGATCCAGGTGGCTGCGAGATGGGTGGAATACAAGCGACAGGATCCGCGCAAGGTCGCGATGGCGGCGTTTAATTCATCTGTAAGATATTTCCATCTGGCCAGCATGTACTCCTTACTCATCACCATCCACCTCAACACCATCCACCATCCAACCATCCACATCCAACCATCCACATCCAACCATCCACATCCAACCATCCACCATCCAACCATCCACCATCCAACCACCACCAGCTTGCCACTCTATATCGACTCCAATCCGCCTCCCCAAGAGTCGAGATTGCACTCCTTTCAACACCTCATGGCGGCATAGACTTCCTTCTCAAATAACTTCCCCTCCGCCCCCTCCATGCCAGCCGCGCCCTCCAGCATAGGCGACAATCTTTCCGCCGACAGAGAAGCATCATCCGACAGCGCCAACACGAATCGCCGCCATGAAATTGATTACCAACAGCTCATCAATGTTACAGACAGCGGCGACATTGTTCTCTCGGTGACCTTTTTGACCTCAGACGCAACTCTCAGGAGGGCTCGCAGATCAGCGAGTCGCAAGCCTCCAAGCGGTTCCATCAGTGATCCTCCGGTGACGCTTGCGCCGAAGCTCACGATAGCATATCGCGTGAACTTGTCGGCCCTCACCCAATGCTCCCGGTACTTCAGCGCCCTGCTCACCAATCCTTCATTTCAAGAGGCACAGCTCATCTCTTCCACTCATGCCGGCCTGTCTTCCCGCAAGATCAAGCCCAGCGAGGCAGACCCTCTCGATTTGCCCTGGCTTACCATCACTGACGACGACGAGGCCACTCAGGCGGCGGCCCGTCAGAGCGCCCTAGAGGATATGCTTCGTATCATGCACACCCTCCCAATCAAGACCACCGACGTTACACTGGCCTACATGGCCACCTTGACCATCACCGCCGACCGCTTCGACTGCATGGAAACCGTAGCACGGGCCCTCGCACACCTCAAGTTCAGATGGCCCCTGACCACCACGCGGCCATACGTGGATGAGGCAGGGCGCACTACAGAAGTCGAGAAAGTGTTGCGGCAGAAGGTCCTCATCTCATGGCTGCTTAATCAACCTATGCGAATGCATCAGGCCTCGAGAGAGTTGCTTCTCAGGGGATCTCGCCGTTGGGGCGTGTATCCCTCTGATGACGAGGCCGACTTGAATGCGGCGTGGTGGAATCTTCCTGCGGGCATTGAAGGCGCGTCCACGTCTCCTGTCAGGCTCAGAGAGAGAGAAAAGACTAACCTTGTGGCGTAGACGAGCTCCGGTTCAGACGAGAATGCATCCTCAACACCATCTCGTCCATCCAGACACACTTTATAGCGCTGTACTCGTCGCGCGACCGCCAATGCAAACTGGGGTACGACTCCAGCGCCGCATGCGACTCCTTTCAATTTGGTCAGATGATGCGGTTTCTTCTTTCCAAGAACTTGCTTTCTTTGGTCGACTATTCGCCCGCGTCGGTGGACAGGCCGCCAGATGCATCGCAAATGGACATTGACGAGCTGTTGGCTGTGCTGAAACAATGCCCCAACTACCAAATTGATAAGCATCATATGAACTGTGGCTTGAGGATACGCATTGATCCGATATTGGATTACGTCAAGACCATGTTGGCGGCGAATGTGGTGGGCATTCCGCTAGCGGGTTGGAAGAGGAGGAAAACCGAAGTTTCGTGGGCTTCGGGAGTGACGCATGCAGACACACTGACAGGACCAAGGGCAGACGATGAGGAGAAGCGCATATTTGCATTCACAAGGGCGTTGGCGAACGATCAGAGATTGCGGTACGAAGGGGCTATGTATGCTGATAAGATGGCCAAGAGCTTGTTTACGGCGAATGCATGGGACTGGACACCAGAGGCGTGAATGGGGGTGGGGGGGGGCGTGTCATTCTGGCATCTTTTGGTTTTACACGCATCATTCACTTGGCATCATGGCACACTACAAAGAAATAGAATGTTTTCAGTCCAAAGAGGGGACATATAGTCCTGCGTTCTGAACCCCCCGTTCAGCAGAGGGAGCCCTAGGCGCTAGGGGCAGCAGTCTCCCTGACTCCAGGAGTCTTGTTGATGGCGACATCCTGCTGGCTCGAGCTTCCGCTATGCGAATTGACAGGAGTGGCCGCCCCGGCTTTCATAAAGGGGTAGTGGCCCCTGGTCTCCCTGAATCGCATCACGATGAAGCCGGCCATGACGACAATCCAGTACACGTTGTATGATATGACAGATCCGTACGTAGCAGAGTTCTGCCAGCCAAGAATGGCATTGAAGACGCCCCATCCGCCGCTGTTGGGCGCAGTAGGCGAACAGCACTGTAGAATAAAAGTCAGACTCGCTTCCAAAAAAAAAAAAAATGAAACCATTCTGTCCCACATAGGAGGCGCGACAAAGACTCACGTTGACGTGCCAGACACTCTTGTCGATGTCGTAAGATCCCGGCCCGCTGCCTGTCTCGGAGGCATCGCCGCCGATGGCATTGTTCCACTGCTGGGCCTCGAGATGCCATACGCCGCGGGAGAATAGACCAGCGGCGACCAGGTACAAGAGACAGGTTGAGGCGACGAGGAAGACTTGCAGCTTGGCAGTGGAACCGCCCCTTTGCAAGGACAAGAAGAAACGTCAGAAGATCGTTTACCAGACAGTTTTCGTTTTCGTTTTTTTTCCCCCCTCCTCTCAGCAGTTTCTTGCTTAGCTTTACAATGGAAACGAGAACAGACGACTTACTTGTACAACAGCCATCCGATGATGCTGCCCACGAGTAGCCCTACGACTACGGGCAGTGGTACGGCGTAGGCGGGGGCGGAGAAGGTGACGCCTGCGACAAAGACGATGGCCTCGATGCCTTCACGGAGCACGGTGATGAAGGGCAGCACGAACATGGCGTACTTCTCCAGCCAGTGGGCCAGGCAGCCTCGCGAGCGCGTCTTGACGGGCGACTCAATGGCCCTGGCGAGCTTCACGCGCCACTTTTCCTGCATCTTGCCGATGCGCAGGAGGGCGGCGCCCATGGCGGTGATGATGACGGCGGCGACGAGGCAGAAGGCGCCCTCGTAGTAGTTCTCGTTCTTGTCCCAGGCGTTGGAGCCGACGGTGTAGAAGACGGCGATGATGGCGGCCGCGGCGATGATGCAGACCAGCAAGCCGCCGGCCACACCGAGCCAGACCTGGTTGCCCCGGCATCACATCAGAGTAATGTCACATACAGTAAATAGCTGAGCTAGCTAGCTGGTCTAAGGAGGGCGAGGGGGGGGGGGGGGGGGCAATGACTCTCACCTGGCGTCGGAGGGCCTTGTACGTCTTGACATCGCGGTCCGGTCCGTCGAGGGTCTGCTTGAGGAAAGCAAGCAGCACGGACACGATGATGACCGTCTCCAACGTCTCGCGGAAGACGACGAGGAAGACGGGGACGGAAAAGACGTCTTTGGCCATGATGATGGATCTGCGTCGGGGCACATGAGCTATGCACGTCTGGCGCGAAAGCAAGACGGGAAAGGGACAAGAAACGGGATTGCTTTCTTATGAGGCAATCTCGACGGCACAGACAGCCAAGGGATTTATCCAATGCTGCTCTCTTTTTTGTCTAGACATGGACGGCCAAGCGCGACGGCAAGAGTAGCCCCTTTGGGAAGAAGCACTTAAGTCAATGGATGCCGGGCCTGGCAGGACACTATAGAGACTGGGGTCCGGGCAGATTCGGGATTCGGATCAGATAAAAAAAAAAAAAAGATGAAAAAAAAAAAAAACTGGCCGATAGGGTTTCATAAACGAATAAATGGCGCATCAGGCCACATTATAGATGAGACAGAGTGGTTCCGCCGCTCCCCCCTTTTACCAATTGGTCTTTTCCCGCGGCTAATCGAAATCCTGTTCAAGCAGGGTTACCAGGCATCCCACTCCAGAACACCTCGGTGAGTACAGACTAGTTTTCCTGTGCTGTCGGTTATCATGGCAAGCCACTCGGCAAAATCATGCCGATGTCGTCGGGCTTCCAAACGGTCCTTTTTTTTTTTTTTTTTGCTGTTTTAATTTAACCCTGAAAGCAAAGAGATGCTGCCCATCATCAAGTAGCCAGATGACCTTGCACATCGAGGCTGCAATGGAAACCACGGGCGGCGCAAATCTTGCAGAAGCTCTCTGGGACGAGGTACAAGAACGGCGGGGGGTAGTCCGGATGTAACGCCAAACGTGCCAAAACATACGATTTTTTGATTTTTTTTTCCTAGGACGGAGACTAAATGCCGGCATGAGTCGACTATAGCCGGTGCAGCGAGGACGCACTCGGATGCCGAAGTCAATGTGGTCGGGATTGTCGCTCACGACGACCAGCCCACCCAACTGCCAGCGTGATGGAGATCCGCTTATCAGATGGGCCGGCGCACATTCAGCTAAGGTTATCAATCAACAGCAAGGATGAGGGAAGAAATTTTCTTTCATCAAGTGGGACGCCCTCGGCGCCTCTTCTCTTTGGCTGCGCGAAAGAACGCCACATCCAATCAGCCGCCTCTGTACCCGCCAATTCAACCTCCAACGGCGGGTGGGGCGGCAAAAGGCCGCGGAAATGGCACAGGGAGGCACGGGGAGGCACGGGGGACGAGTTGGAATTGATGAAAAGAATTTGGCCTTTTTCGACGACAATGGTCATGATCGGCCAGGATGGAGCGGCAGTCGAGTCCCCGCTCGCCTGGTCCGGTGGCCCACGCAGAGCAATTCATTAAGGACAGAATCCCGGTCTATTCGTGCAAAGCTGATCGACATGTTGTTAGCGTCGAAAGGGGCCTTGAGTGAAGGAAGGCGCAAGCAACCAGCTCTTTCCCCGCCAAACGAGATACATCGAGATACAGGCTCGGACATACGTACATACCTTGTGAGCACTTTCCTTTTGAGCAGCTTTCCTCGCCTCATCTGCTCTCTCCCCCCCCCCCTCCACCCCACAGTCGGCATATTGGTCTTTGCAACATTTGAGCAGACTTCCCCCCCGACTTATATGGCGGGTTTTGTGCGTCTCACAGCCATCTTGGCTGCGTCTATAACCTCGGCAGCGGCTGCAACAGTCAACCACGACTTCAACGTCACTTGGGTGCGAGCCAATCCCGACGCCGCCTTTGAGCGGCCCGTCATTGGCATCAATGGGAAATGGCCCATACCCACCATTGAATGCAACGTTGGCGACCGCATAGTCATCAAGTTGACCAATCTGCTCGGCAATGAATCTACTTCGCTACACTTCCACGGTCTGTTCCAGAATGGAACGAATGAAATGGACGGCCCGGTCGGTGTGACGCAATGTGCGGTACTTCCTGGCAACTCAATCACCTACAATTTTACGGTAAGCTGCATCATTCATGTGGAAAGATGATGGAATATGCTATACCAAACTTTCATTGCTCACGTGCTTTCTGCTCAGGTCAACCAACCCGGCACATACTGGTATCATTCCCATAACGATGGCCAGTATCCCGATGGTCTTCGCGGCCCTCTCATTGTACATGACCCTAAATTCCCGTATAAGAAAGAGGTAGACGGAGAGTTTGTCATCACTCTTTCGGACTGGTATCATGACCAAGTGCCGGATCTCGTCCCCCAGTTTCTCAGCAAGACCAACCCTACCGGCGCAGAGCCTGTCCCGAATGCCGCCCTTATCAATGACACGCAGAACCTGACTGTCTCCGTTCAACCTGGAAAGACGTACCTTTTTCGCGTCCTCAATATCGGGGCATTTGCGGGCCAGTACCTGTGGTTCGAGGGCCACACGATGCGCATTGTCGAAGTGGACGGCGTATACACAAAGGCTGCTGAGGCCGACATGGTTTATCTATCTGCCGCTCAGCGCGTCAGCTTTCTCTTGAGAACCAAGGATGATACAAATGCCAATTATGCATTTGTGGCGAGCATGGATACGGTATGACAGCAAAACTTTGTGCGAGAAAAGGTGCTCGCAGCACCAGCACCAGCAAAATACTAACTCGGATTTTCTTGAATCAGACCCTTTTCGACCAGATTCCTGCAAACTTGAACTACAACTCAACTGGTTGGCTTAGCTACGACAAATCCAAGAGCTACCCCAACCCAGCCTTGGTTTATGACCTTGACCCTTTTGATGATGTTACTCTGGAGTCCTACGACGGCATGGAGCTCTTGTCCGAACCAGATCATCAAGTCGAGCTCGACGTCGTCATGCGCGATCTTAGCGACGGAGCCAATTACGCCTTCTTCAACAACATCACCTACAAGTCTCCCAAAGTTCCTACGCTCTATAGCGTGCTCAGCGCAGGCGATAAGGCGACTGACCCCGCCGTATATGGAGAGTATACCCATCCGTTTGTCTTGAAGAAGAATGAGATTGTGCAGATTGTTGTCAACAACCTCGATACCGGCCGCCATCCGTTTCATCTGCACGGCCACAATTTTCAAGCCATCCATCGATCCAACGAATCCGCTGGAACATGGGAGGATGGCGGCGGTGCCACGGGAAAGACGTTCCCCAAGGTACCCATGAGACGAGATACCCTGGTTATCAACCCCAAGGGCAACATGGTTTTACGATTCAGGGCCGACAATCCTGGCGTCTGGCTTTTCCACTGTCACATTGAATGGCACGTCGTTTCGGGTCTCATAGCCACCTTTGTTGAAGCGCCTACCGAGCTGCAAAAGTCCGTCTCCATCTCTTCAGACCACCTTGCAGCGTGCAGAGCAGGAAATGTCCCCACAGAAGGAAATGCGGCCGGCAATACCAAGGATCTGCTCGACTTGTCGGGCCAGAACGCGCCGCCTGCTCCCCTCCCCAGCGGGTAAGTTTTGCGTCCCTTTCGAGTACTTGTTTCGTCGTCCTGCCATGACTAACCGCCGCTCTTAGCTTCACCGCCCGCGGTATCGTCGCTCTTGTGTTCAGTTGCGTCACAGGCATACTGGGTGTCTGCGTGGTGGCTTGGTACGGCATGGCGCAGCCCGTCGATGAGGCGCCGCCCAGGGCTGTGGCAGCACTTGTACGAGAAGCCGAGGTGCCTGAGCCGGATGGAAAGCCAGACGGCGGCCGAAGTGCGACGGCAGCCGAGACATCTGAGCCTGTAGAAAGGACGTAGATATCCCACCATTTTGCGACAGATATTTTGATTGGATCTTGTAACAAAGAAGCATCCCTTATATGAGCAAACAGGAATTCGTCATTTTTGCCACATCCCTTGTCAAACATGTCACAACCACTTGTTCGAACCCCCCCCTCCTTTCGTCCAACGTCCCATTACCAATTCCACCGTGCGGACACTCCACAGTGCCAAATATCAGCCAAGCCCAAGCAATTGTTATCAGACTCGAGAGGGTACAAGCTCAACAAAGCGAGAGACTACCCCCTCTAATTAAAAGGTGTAAGTGTGACCAAGCAGCCCACCCACGTAGAGTTCAGATCATGCCCCGAAGGTGGGATTGCAGGACAAGACCCAATCTTTTTACTTCTGGAAAGACGCGTTCCCGTGCCCCCCTCGTCCCTGTTTCTACAATGACAGGGACAAAGCCTCCTCGGGCCCGTGTTTTCCTTTCCGCGGTTTTACCACCGACCATGCCGTGCCGTGCCGTCCCCCATCCCATGTTTCATTCCCAGACGCCATTAAAATGCTGTGTGAAGGATTATCGGTGAGTGCGCGGTGGCATCACCTTGACGAAAGTAGGAACTACCCGTGATCAAACGGGCAGATTGCAAAGGGAAATGAGCTTGCCCCCTTTCCCAAGAGGGCAAAAGAGGCTTTTCATTTCATTCCAGTGATTTTGTATTTAAAAACCAAAACGCAACAAAGTTGTCATCCCCGCGTTGCCCAAATAAGAGTGGCACCAGTGGGATATTCTGTATTTATTGGGCCCAAGGAAGCTGCGTTTCGAATCGACGCCTGCGCCAGGTCGTGGGTGTGGTCCCTACACTCGCTTGGCCTTGGACTTGCGTGGGAGACCGGCCTCTTTTCGCATTCTGACGTCCACCTCGGCGAGCCAGTTGCTTGCGTTGTAGAGCTGTACCCCGTTGATGATCTGCTTGACTACCATAAAGGGTAGGCTGATGCCGGCGATGAGCCAAGGACCCAGCGAGTCCATCTTGTTCGTGCGGGCGATTTCTAGCGCAGCCGCGCTGAAGGGGTCGGGGAACATCTGTCGGAGCAGGGAGGTGTTAACGGGTGCCCCGGGGTTGATGTGGCCGCCGCTGGTTTCCTCGACGCTCTTGAGCAGGTGGGGAGAGAGCCAGGGCGACGAGAAGGCAAGCAGATAGAGACCGATGAAGAACAGCTCATTAAGAGCGCAGAGGGTAAAAAGAATAGCCTGTAATGTTTTGGGCAACTCATCAGCATTTGCTGCACGACAGCTCGCAAAGCAGCAGACGGGTCGAGCGGGAGGCAGGCAGCAAGTACCTTGTTGGTGTAGTAAAGGTTCAGCAGCCAGTTCTGGCTCTTATCAATGTTCTTGTGGCTAGAATCGGAGCCGCCGACCACTAGTGTGGCATACATGTGCATGTAATGGCTCGAGAAATCGAGGGCGATCAAGCCTTGGAATAGAATCGCCCATCGTGGGAAGGCGGATGACAAGAAGACTAGAAGGCATGATGTTGTGCAGCGATCCGTCACCATGTCGAGGACAGCGCCAAAACGCGTCGACTGTTCGAAAACCCGGGCGGCGTAACCGTCGAATGCATCAAGTAGACACGAAATGCTATACAGCACGGAGCATGTTCGCGGGTGGACGGGCATGTAGTATAAGGAGGCGATGGCAAGCACGATGCGAATGTACCCTGATGATTCGATTAGCTTCCCACGATAAGTTGGGGGGGGGGGAGAAGCCGAAAGAAAGGCTGAGCTGGGTCTCGGCAATTCTTTCTGTGGCATACCGATAATATTCGGCCAAAAGAGAAAGATGTTTTCTGTTACTTCAGTAGCTGTAGCTGAAGCTTCCGCGCCATGGTTGGCAGAGCCGTTCCCGTTCATCAAGATAGTTTGCTGGTCATCGTCGGATGCTGTAGCTGCAGCTTCGCGTAGCTTCGCAGATTTTCGTCGAGTCTGGCGGGTAGACATGATTGATGAGCGTTGTTGTATTTCGATATGCCCGGAGGATGCCAGATGGTGCGATTATCACAGTCGGGACGCTGGACAGCGTGTTTCTATGGCGGTGGTTGAGTGAGATTTGCGCGCGCGACCGAAGGAGCCGAAAGGGGTTGTCGAGGTGCCTGGTGGTGACGACGCGCTAACAGAGAGTCGAATATAGTAGCTAAGTTGCAGCAAGTTGAGAATTATTTCTTAAGCACACAAATGACTCCAGCGTCGATTAAATAGGCGGCCCAAAGGGAGAAGAAGAGAACAGATGGAGTATGGAGTGCAATAACCGGATGGGAAGGACGTAGGCCGTGAGGGGAAAGCTAAGGAAAGTTTTTAGATTGATCGATGGCTGCGAGCTTCCTGGGCCGTACCTTCCCGCACTTCACTCCCCCTCCTGAACTGCCCCCCCCCTCCCCCCCCTTTCATTTCCCAAGCTGTCCCCTATCCGTGTCTTTGCTCCGCGTCAGGAATCAGATCTCGGGTTCATTTTTTTTTTTTTTTTATCCGAGAAGAAGTAAGTCGATATTTCTTCTTTACTTGCCATCACCTGTCAACATGCTTCGATAGGTTTCGATTGCCGCGTGTGAGCCGAGGCTAATGCTTGGCCAGCAAAACCAGGCATCCATCTACCATGCCATACTCATCCAATATGATTGGCTCTACGGGGTATGAGGCCCGCTTTGCCATGGACCCTTGATATGCAAGTTTTACTTGGGGTAAGCTACCGATGACCATGAACTTTGCTTCGCGACACTAACCTGCTTAGCATGCACGCTTGTGGCTTTTAGTCTGGCAGAGAAAAGCACAGAAAGGTCAATAGAACTACCAGAACCTGGGTGCCACTGAACCTAAACGACTTCGAAGTCATATGTTCCCCTCTGATGCGTCAGCAAAGTCTTCGGAATTATGGAGCAAGGCCCTTTGGATGGAAACCCAAACCGATCTACGGAGTAATAATTCATAATGAGCAATTGGCCCACACCTCGGCTCCGATATTAAACGTGATGCACAAGTTGCCGCACCTACCTTGCTCTGGAGTTGACGCACCTTGTTGTGGACTGGTTATTGCTGCAGAAGGCACTGGTGGGACTCTCGATCATGTCGTATCCCGACGGCACACATGCATTGCCGCTGCCAAACCATTCTTACACTCCGCTGCCGAAGTAGACAGACTTCTGAAGTTTACCCAGAGTGCTGTGACATGGATAAGATACGCACTTTTTCTTTATCATGCCAGTTTTGTTGGCTGTCATGTGTGGACCTTTGCCATGCTCCGATGGCTTCAGTCTCGAGGCTCTCAGTGTCGTATGCTTGCTCACACTGAATTGGATACCTTGGCAATCCCATCACATGGACACGAGCGAGTGATCCCTTGGTGTTTGTCAGTCGCAGTGTCAGCCAAATTTACATGTCTCTGAATTGATCATTGATGACTTGGTTGATTTATCTTCTGATAAGTGCGCAGCTCGATTCAGCAGCAACGATTTAATAGGCCAGCAAGACCGCCAAGATATGACAGAGGGGTTATACGCGAAGCCCGGGGTCAAGCATGTTTCTTCTCTATATAAGACTCACAGGGCCTTCGCGGGCGACATTCATTCTTGACTCAACTATTATGATCCAAGGCAATCTTCAGGCATGCTTTGACGAGCTACAAAAAATGCCAAATTCCTCAACAAACGCACAGCTTCTTCTCTGGAAAGCAATTGCCTTTATGAGCGCGAGAAATGCAACCGAGTGTGGCCGGGTTTGGATCATATTAAGACACCGGTCAGTGTTTGGTTGATTTACGTCGTTTGGTCACGAAATCAACGAGGGAAGTTGATTATGAGCTGATGTACGCATTAGTCGGAATATTCCCGATTTTAAAAACGACGCATCGACATATTGGCAGTTCCGCTCCAAACAGTGGCGGCGAAATTACGCTGACCGCTGTTGAGTTGCTCGCTTAACGTATACTCAGAACAACATCCGGACCCTTCTGGACGAATGGAAGCAGGAAGTTGACGTCTGTTGTCTTCATCAATTCTGGTGAATTTTTCATGTTGACACGGTGAGGCAGAGATGATGTATGGATTTCGCTGAGTCGGGAATCAAACAGAGTCGTGACTCTCGCACAGCAAACAGTCGAGCGATCAGCCAGGTGCCGTTTTTGCCTACATTTCCTGCGCAGGCGTACGGAGTAAGAGGCTGGGAGTATCGAGACCAGGGCCCGGCCACCGGGATCCGGGGCAATGCGGGGGTCGAGCAATTGTCTGCCGGTCTCCTGATACTAAGGGCATGGCCCGTATGCTGGCTTATGCAACCGGTCATATACTCTGTTGCAGGTGCTGACGTAGTCAGATGCTGCATTCGTCTGTTAGACTTGATAGTGCTGTCCCAACGTTCTACTCGCGTAATAGCCAAATGGCACCTTGTCGATAGCTTGCTTGTTTAATTAAGGAGTTGCCGTCGGTCTCCCGTTGGTCTCCCGTCGGTCTTGAGGCTGGAAGGCGTTATGGCGGATGGAATGATTTCGGTATGAACGAAGCATTGGGGATGCCGGCGTACCATCATCGAATGACCATGGTTCTCACTGATGTGTATTACTCTTTCATTGCCCTGGCCACCTGAAATTAATTTATGCGACACGCCAGACGAACCATATACGCCCACGGTATCACGCAGGGACGCCGCTGGCCTTGCGTGGGCCAGCTTCGAAGCAGAGGCATCAAGACTACCCCTTCCCGCATCGCACGCAAGGATCATCTGGAGGACGACATTGCATACTCCGTGGTTGATTTTGCTTTAGGCGCATGGTAGATAACAGCCGGGACCCGTGTTGACATTTCTCCTGGCGTTTTCGAGCCTTGCTTTCCGTAATCATCATCTGTGCCGGGAGGAATTGCGGCGCAGTTGATGCCATCAGGGGTCCTTGGGACAGCAGCAAGAACAATAGCGGCAGCAGGATACGTCACCCGAGGATCTGCATCTTGCATAACTAGCTATGCTGCCTAAATAACAGGCAAGTGTTTTGTTTTTATAAATATCTTCTATATGTAGCCTAACATGTAACGCAGTTTGTATTCGGGAGCAGATCCAGTTCTTGGTGTATTTGTCTGGGAGCAAAGCTATTGCCTTGTGTAGTACAAAGCTAGAACTCTACAATGTATATCGAGCGAGGGCAACAGTCTATTATACACAGAACAGACACCCTAGGTCCGGTGCATACGCGATGCGCCATGCGCTAATAAACCTCTTATGCCGCTTCTCTCTGGCGCCGGCATCAGCAGCGCCGGCAGGCCACCCCCGGCGAACGATGGTACCCTCCGGGATGAGGCAAAACTGTCGGATACTTCTATCAAGCGACAGAATCTATGGTTCCTTTCTTGACCTAGCTTCTGCGGGCGCGCCATCTGCCCGCGGCCTACGGACCTTGATTCTAAAAGCTTCATCATGGTGTGTGTGTACGTTTTTTTTTTCCCCGGTAGTATCTCATGTGTTCCCTAGTTAGTGTACGACTAGTCACATGGTGGTAACTCGGTTCTCACAAGTTGGGAAAGGAACGAAAACAAAACAATAATAACACTTGTGATGCTGTACTATTTCGCCCCCTCTACATTGCGTGATTTCATGGTCCGTGGCCTACGAAATAAACACGATCACATTGCATTTCTGTGCAGCCTTCGATTTTAAAATTTGCATCAAAACCCAGGTTTACATCAGATCTCTCGGTTCCATCTGTGCAACTTATTCTAAGCTTTGCACCCTTTTCGCCGCTTTGAAGTATAAGATGGCCGTCCATTCCATGAAAGAGACCTTTACGAGTACCTGCACAGGTAAATGTATTCCCCCCCTTCGAGTCAATCCTTTCACATCGCACTTGCAAACGGTAACCCTTTCTTGGATCGACCGCATCTATGGTCTTTATCGGGGGCAAATACTCGCTCGTTGACAAGGACTGTAGTAGCGAGAATCAATAACCTAAGAATCTGCATCTTGCGCGACTAGCTTAGGTGTATAGCTCAACTAAATAACAGATAAGTGTTAGCTTTTGTATACATCTTCTCCAGGTAGAGGAACATTTGCTATGATTTGTAAGTAGAAACAGACCTAATGCTTTCTACATAACGCAACTAGCTAGGACTCTACTCTGTATTTCTAGTAAGGGAACACTCTACTTTATACATGATAGACACTCTAGGGCGGTGCAAACGAGCAGTTGATATTCCTACTGGTGATTCATATAGAGTAGGAGTCTGGACATAAAACATACATACAATTACAACCCCTGAATGATTTTACACTGCTACTAGTAAGGGGACACTTTACTTTATACATGACAGACACTCTAGGGCAGGTGCAAACTGCCAGTTGATATTCTTATAGGTACTTCATAAAGAGTAACAGTCCTCTAAACATAAAACATACATGCAATAGAACCCCTGAATGATTTCACACTGCTACAAGCCCCATTCTTCTCCACCAGTCAAGTAGCTCTGTAACAGCTAGAATTAGTAAAAGAGATATATACGTAGAGATATACAAAGTACTCTATAGTACTTAATTTTCTAATAACTTACCTATATATATAAAAGTGTCCTTTTACTCTATAACCTACAATTCCTAAGCTGATATCTTATAGGCTTAAAGCACCTATGTAATTAGCAGCGCAAAATTATTTAGGGGTTTTATTGTATGCAATCTAATAAACCTTCTTATATTGCTTTCATACCAATGCTGCTGTATTGGCTTACCCCTCTCAATCATTCATGGGTATTTTATGTTCATCAGATAGATCTCCGCATGCAGCTCTCCGGAGCAGCCTACAACTCTAAATTTTGTATCGTACCCATAATCACAATAGACCGAGAGGATTTGGCTTTCCTTCTGCTTGTTTCCGCATTCTACTCTAACTTTTGCCCCGTGAGGGCCAGAATGTAGTATAAAACAGCTCTCCTTTTCACGATTAACTTTAATAGAGTGCCTACAATCGTATTCAATGTTGTTGCCTTCTTCATTCGGATCAGCCTTCTTGCAAACCCCTAGGTTATTGTGTTTGGTCGATGGATTGGATGCATATGTGTCGCAATCTCCGAAATCACGGGCAGCTAGTAATATATTAGCAGCAAGGACTGCAGCGGCAGAAACGAGAATAGAAGGTTCTGCATTTTGCGTAACTAGCTTAGGTGTATAGCTTCTAAGGTATTTGTTAGAAAATCTACTGCATTACCTTGTACTAATGTAATTGCATATATCTTCTACAGATAGAGGAACACTTCCTTTAGCCTGTATCTAGGTGAGGAGCAGATCTAGCGCTTTTTATTTTTTAACTAAAGACAATGTACATGGATAGGACTTAAGTAGTAATAAAAAAGATAATGCATATAGCTAGGGCTCTATGCTATATAGCTAGTGAGGAACACCCATTATATACTACTTTCCTTTGCCGCCAGCCTGGTCTTGCTAAAGGCCTCAGGCAGTACGAAATGCGAACTTTGTCTGTTGGTTCTTCCGGTTCTTCCGGTACTTCCGAGCGTTGCACGAGCTGTAGAGTTGCGGTCCTCTACACATAAACACGCATACGATACAACCCTTGAATGATTTTACAAATCTACTTGCAGGGGTGCTGTAGGCTAATTAGATACAATACAGGAATAGGTAAGACATAGAGTAGAGATAGAAGGTATTT
>JFZS01000298.1:0-30263 GCA_000709145.1 Balansia obtecta B249 | reverse complement strand
TGGTGGATAAGGGGCGAGTGGTTAACGACACCACGGCTGTCTTGTGGGTTTGTCGAGACCCAGCCGCCGCGGTCCATGTCTGTCCGAGGTCCAGCTGGGGAGTTTTGTCTCGGCAGGGAAGAATCGCGACCGCGGCACATGGTACATGGTGCAGCGTCCTATGCAGGTGGGTGAAGCATCATTCTGACCGTCTGCTGGGTTTCTTTGTTTCTCTTGCGGTCGGGATTCAAACATGTGTCGAGGTGAAAGCATACTGCACAGGGTAGCGTCCTTCACTTTCGTCGCGAAGGGCTTCGTGGTCATGTCTCGCGAAGGGGTCGATGACGGGGAGAGGCAGAGGCAAGGGCGGCAGCAGGAGGAGCAGGTTGAGGACACATCGACACATAGACACATAGGCCGTTGTGATAAAAGAGGAGAAAGAGGACTGGGTAGTGAGTCGGAGCGTTTTTGTGTGCACAAGAAATTACGTGCTCAGCATGACAGGTCGAAAAGTGGAGACCGCATTTTGTCTGCGCTGCACCTGCAGGTGACCTGCTCCTGCCGCTGCTGCTGATTCTTTGCGAGAACGGAGTCCAGTCCGACCGGAGCAGATACGAAGAAGCGACATCGACCTGTTCTTGCGTCGCCATAATAACGACAGTACGACGACATTTGCATCATGCAGCTAGTTGGAGCCGCCGTTGATGATCCAGGCCGATCCGATTCATTCAGCGCGACCTCGATGGGCTCGACTGGCCTGTCTGTCTCCCTCTCCCGTCCCCCGTCCCCCGGCCTGTCCTGACCGTCAATCATCAATCAGCCTGTCGACCAGCCGCTGACACTTGGCAGCTGCAAACCATGGAAACAATTGAAAAAAAAAAAAATCACTCTCCTCAGCTGCCGAATCTCTTCTCGTCATGGTACCTGCCGGTGCATAGACAAAGATATCAACGGAGTACTCCGTACACGTTTATTATTAGACAGTGCGGCAGAGCGCTTGCGAAATGGCTGCCTCCAAGCTTGGGCAGGCTGGTTGGTACTGAATGCTGAGGCGCGATATGGAGGTACCTCAGGGGCTCCGCCGGCGCTACTCTGGGGTTGCATGTGGGAAAAAAAGGAGATAAAATCACCACTTTTGGGTCATCTGATTGGCTGTGGGTGGTCCTAGCTCAGGCGCTAGCCTCAGGCCGACTTCTCCAGTGCCCACGCCACAGGTTTGTTGTTGCCTAGGAGAACTTGCCAGACGGCTGGCGACCAAAATTATAAGTACCCAGGCCTCCCCCAGCCCGCTCTTTGTGCAGTTTCTCGCGCGGAAGTCCCGACCGGTTGGCCCTACGTACCTCACACACACGTCGGCCACACCTCTTTAATTTTTTGTTTCCATCCATCCCTCCCACACTCACGTCACGCCCCACCTGCCCGCACTCTACTGGCTCCGCTCCGCTTCGCTTCTTACTCGCGAGCCTCCCTCTTCTCTCTTGTCTCTCACTGCTTTTGTCAATTGTTGGCATCGTCGGACGCTTCCGTCGCATTGCAGACTCAAGTCCCTCCCTGCTGCACAAGCTGTCTACGATATTTGGCCACCTGCCTGTACCACTCTTTACTTATGCGAGCGCGAGGTCCCTAGAAAGAAGAAGCAAAGCGAATCAAGTCTCCAGCATCGTGCCTAAGCTCAGCGGCGTCGACTTCCCTCCTGCGACGATCAGGCATTTGAGTTGAACTGAAATAGGTTCTCAGATTCCTGTCGCCTTGCCCTCTTTTGTCGCAACCGATTCCTTGGTCACCGACGAAGACAGAACAGCGAAATCTCAATCGTTATTGTTGTCGTCGCCATCGAATCATTGCGAGAGCGTAGACAACAACTAGAAGAGATTTAAATCAAAAAAGAAAAGAAAAAAAAAGAAGATCGATTTTCCCTTTGAGTGAAGCACCCGATTTCGACTGAGGCAGAGCTGGCTGTGAAGAACTGCTCAGCCCTCTCAACCTCACTTCCATATTTGTGTTGCATCCTGGACTCGCGCCATTGCATCACATCATAATTCCCACCTGAGCACCATTTTGTAGGGGAGACATTCGCTTGTTCATCTCCCACGAGTGGTAAGGTTTTTCCTTGATGGCTTGACCCATTCCAACACCTGCACCAGCTTGAGTCGTCTGTTGGGGGGCTGAAGCTGAGACGACGAGGCAGTTCGTTCTGCTGTGTCCAGTCTGTCCCTTTACCATCAGCCTCAAAACACTCCTCCAAGCTCTCGCGCCATCAGCTTTTTCATTGTGAATTTCAGACTAACAGTCATCAGACCTGCTCAGTACGACATAATTTCTTGTTGTGTCGCCCAGTCATTGCATATATCATGGAGGGCATTCAAACGCATCCATCCAATGCCGCGCAAGCAAAGGCTTTCACTGCGCCTGGCTCGCTTTCGTTTCCGGGAGCTACGAGCGAGTTGACGCCACCATCGAGCAATGCTGGTGATTCTATGCAGCGTCCGGCTGCCAACAGCCAGCAGGCGGCTAATGGAAATGGGGTGACTCCCGCTACTCCTGCTACTCCCGCTGCCACGCCTTCTGCCTCGCAAGGCCCCAGTGGAATTACTCCAACTTTGCAGTATGTATACTCCTGGGTGACTGGGACTGATGATTACTCAGTGGCTTATCCTTAAAACTCAAGGAACATCGTCGCCACGGTCAATCTCGATTGTCGTCTGGATCTCAAGACGATTGCCCTGCATGCTCGAAATGCGGAATATAACCCCAAGGTACACATGTCTCGGCTTGTCTTTTTTTATTTTTTTGTTTACCAACAGTGCCGAACCTGTACATGCTGACTTGCTAAAAGCGTTTCGCTGCCGTCATCATGCGTATTCGTGAGCCCAAAACTACAGCTCTGATCTTCGCCAGTGGTAAAATGGTTGTCACTGGTGCCAAGTCAGAAGATGACTCCAAGCTGGCATCGAGAAAATACGCTCGTATCATCCAGAAGCTGGGCTTCAACGCCAAGTTCACCGACTTTAAGATTCAAAACATTGTCGGATCTTGTGACATCAAGTTTCCAATCCGTCTGGAAGGGTTGGCTTCTCGCCACCACAATTTCAGTTCATACGAGCCTGAACTGTTCCCTGGTCTCATCTACCGTATGATCAAGCCTAAGATTGTTCTTCTCATCTTTGTCAGTGGCAAGATTGTCTTGACTGGCGCCAAGGTTCGAGAAGAAATATATCAGGCTTTTGAAATGATCTACCCTGTGCTGCAAGGTTGGTCACATCTTTTGTCGGTTCTACGCTATGTGACTTTCTTCTAACCGCTTGTGTGTTCAGACTTTCGAAAGGTTTAGAGCAAATTGGGCTGGTCCGGCGGTAGGTTGCCTGATATACCAGTACCCACCGTTTCATCTTTATTCGCATGTACGACTAGACCGTTCGTTGGTCACGATACCATGATTGCTTTCTCCGCCTCTAGACAACTCTTGCTATTTTGATGGGTCATGATCAAATGGCATCAGTTGTCACTGTATCAATTGATTACGCATTGCATCGGCGTTGGTAAAAGGTTCGATAGGGGGAGGCCATGATTATTAGCACTTCATTTTATTCTCTTTTTAAATTGTGATGGACTTTTGGACGAGGGAAAGAAAGAAAAAGAACAAGACTACCCATTCCGTGACGTCACATAGATTGATTGCGGTATGCTCTGGATCGGTGTGCCATCGAAGCGACCGCTTTAATACTCTCCACGAGGCAGACTGAGTTGTCGAAAGTTGACGAGAATCACTGGGATCATTGTGTGATTCGCAGTGACGATGGGTTCCTGGAAGCGAGACGTAAAAAAAAAAAAGAATTTGCATTTTGCAAGAAAACCGAGTAATTGGGTGGACATGGCAGATTGCCACAGCACTACGCCATGATATAGCTAGCTAGCTGCTTGAGAACCGCATCGGTATCTATAGCCATGTTCTAGTCCTCAATAGGTGGTAACTTAATTGGTCCCCATCACTGTGTGCCATGTCCATATTGTAGACAGGTGACCGGCGGCCAGTGAAAAAGCCAACTTTATGCGTGTCCTTGGCGTGTGAATCCGATGAAGGCGAAACGTTGAGGGTGGAACGTACCAAATCTGCGAATGGTTTGTAGAAGAAACTGTCCCTCCTGTGAAGAACTGGCCTGACGGCTGCGAGTTATCGTCTTGCAATGGTCTCAATGATGCTAGAGAGGAAGGAACGAGCAGTCGCTCCTTTTCCCTAGAGTGCTCCTTAAATACCTGTCCCCTTTCCGCATCCGGCCTAATGCCGAAGAATCCCCGTGTCTTCTCCCTCTGTCTAGCTGACCTCTTTTGTCTCTATACCCAGGTCCTTCTGCTCCAGTAAAGGCTCTATAGACCAACATATCGATATCAATTATTACCTGCGGGTATCAGCATTCGTGGGCTCCGACGCGCACAGGCAGGGCTTTCGGCAGGTCCGGGTCAAAAGCCGTTTTGTTGCATCTTGTTTGTTAGTTTGCTTTGCTTTGCTCAGCCCGCGCCATGTTCCGGAAGACTAGCTGGCCAAGTCGCCAGCCTGCACCGCGTGGTGAAGCTTTGTCGTTCCCAAGTCGTCTCTGTCTCCTACATCGAGCCTTGTTACCGACGGAGTAATGTCCTCTTCGCGGTGGGGGCCCAAAATGTCCTTTGCAGCGTCAGCATCGTCCGGGAAGTCTAGAGCTTCGTCGTCCACACCGCATGGAACGTAACTTCACAGTTCCCCGGCCCAACATGTTGGTCGCTGTCGACGTTCCTAGCGTTCGTCACTAGGCAGTTTTTGCAGTGCAAGCAGAGCAACTTATTTCATATGAGCCGCGACGTGCAGCTGGAGTGTTTCGCTCGAGAAGACAGCACTGGATCCGCCCTTTGGAGGGGTTTGAAAATCGTCGCCAAATGGGCACTTCAGCACTTTGTCAATGACGGGTCTTTGTGCTGCGCTGCTTAGAGTCCCGGTATGCTCTTCGGGCACGCCGTGCTCTCTGATGACATGCTCCAGGTACTGTATCTCCTGCTCAAAGACGATTAGATCGTGAGAAGGGGCTCTGCACTCCCATGCATGTCTGTGAGCGTTCTGCATGTGGTTGATCCAGGCTGTTGTCGTCTCAAAGGTTGCCGGACTGGTCCCATCTTGGCCCGCTTCCAAGCAGTCTGGGAGGACGCAAATAAAAGGTTCAAGATCTCCGATGACATGATTGCTGTGGCAGGTTAGACCTTGTACTAACACCGGAATCATTATATGCTTACTGCCATGACATTGACTTCGCAGTGCTCTTGAACTCAGTAACGACACCGCAGTATGGGCACTCGTCTGTCGGCGGAAGTGGAGGGAACGACAACTCGCTGTTCACTAGAACGGATTTAGCCCGACGAACGTCAGTTATGGATCTGGCGTATGAAGCTCCGACAGCAATTTGTCGGGCAGTAGTTGCGCTCGTTGCTGGTCCTGGTGGAGGGCGCCAACTGGTCCCGATGTTTTGTTGATGGACGCAGGCTCTGGTAGCACGCTCGGAGAAAAACCTGCAGTCAGAGCACTCTCCTCCATATTGGGTAGCCGAAGAACAGCTGGGCTGGTTTGTGGATTCTGAGAACCCCGGCAAATACGCCTTCGATGAGATCGCTGATAACATAGTCGTCGAAGTCGTAGCGCATTGGCTGAGACCAACGCTGAGCGAAGTGAGTCTGGCGCCATCGGAAATCGGAACCGAATGTAGCATTCTGTGTAGAGACGCAATTCAGCTATGGCGCTGTTTGCTTCTTCATCGTCTGTATATCTTGCAATCACACTAGCCCGGTTCGCTTTTGCCGACCTTTGAACAGCACTGGATAGACGACAGAGCCGTGTCACTGTTCCAGCGATTATATCCGTGATTTTGGAAATGTTCCCTTCCGCCTGATCCACGTCACAGTCCGAACCGCTTGCATCGTCGGCTTTCGCGATGTCCGAATTGCTATGTTCTGATAGAGGTTGTCTCTTCCTGCTCGGAGTCTGTGAAGGTTCGCAAATCGGCTTTACTGTTGCCGAGACTCCCGTTAGCACGGAATGCTTGACGCTCCATCCATCCGAGCCTGGGTGCGGAGAATGCTTACAAGATGTCAGCATGACAAATTAGGTCCAGGAGCTAATGTATTATCTCCACGATTGTGGGACTGTATCTGAGTCTGTAGTCCAACGAAACATTGGCCGGACCGTAGACACCCATGTTTATTGTCCACAGCGTGAAGCGTGTCCGCTGGTCATCCATGGCAGTGGGATCTGGCACGATTTCTGGCACGCCCGTGTACTGATGGAAAAGAGAGTCGCACCGAGTTGCGGGCTCTGCGATGGTCGGGCCGAGACCATCTTGGAGGAAGACATCTTCCGTAACATCATCTTGGTACCAATCCATACTCTTGCGTGGGCGGCCGCCACCTGCTCGCAGCCACGGACCTTGGTTCCGAAAGCTTAATTATGGTGTTTGTACTTGTGGTTCTCTAGTTAGTGCACAACTAGATACAGTGTTGACTTGGTCTTGCCTTATGCAGTGCCTGGCGTAGATCGGGGAAAGACGCAGAAAAAACAATAATCAATTACTGAATAATAATACTCAGTGGCAAGGCATGCGGTACAAGCGGCCGGCTAGTCTTTAAGGGCTGTTAAATAGGCTGGTCCAGTCTTTGCGTAGACAAAGATTCTTCAAAGCTGAACAAACGCCTTTGAAAACGTCGCATGATTCCAAAGGGACGTACGAATCCGGTGAGGTACCTAATTTTAGACTGAAAAACATCATATCGTCTGTGTTGTGGAAAGCTGGAAGACATGTTGTAGAGCCAGTTTGTTACCCAGTTGTGAGTTGTGGATATATAAGTCTTCCAATGTGTGCAACCAACAGTACTGCACAGCGGTACTGTCCGCAGTTACGGGCGAAAGTTTTCCGCCATTTTCCTTGTAACCTTGTACGTTTTCGGCGGTAAGCACTGGCTAACATTACTCGAGCAGTCTAGGCTTGGGCTAACAGCAGATCTTAACAATTTGTCAAGGCCCCAGCCCTTTCCAGCTCCGTACCCATGAAACGTCCGTGCTTGCCTGCCACAATGGCATTTCAATTGTAGTAGATGAAGATGTAAAGGCACACCGCCAACTGGTTCTGTCGTAAGTAGTCGGTCTTGATGGCGAGTTTTTCCTAGACAAGTGAGCCAAGTCTCTCTTTCTGCGCTGCTATATCCCGACCTTCATCCAACCTTGGGAAATCTATTCTGTCCCTGTCTTTGTCATCCACTCCTGTTGCTTCATCGTTAGAGCAGCTCAGGTATCTCGGAAGAAGGATTATGTCAGGAGCAGAACTCAAGAAACGGCGAGTGCCAGATATCAGTATGAAGACCACGAACGACGCCACAGCCCAGGCAAAGGCTCAAGTGCGAACCGTAACGTGGCCGGAGATTTCTGAATGGCAGCGCGACAACAAGTACATCCTTGGTGGCTATCGACCAGAGAAAGCAGACTATCTGGCCATTTTTTACCAGTTTGACCTTTTTACACAATGAGACTTGCAATGTGTACACTCGTCTGGCCGGGGCTGTCCTCCTACCAGTCGTCGCAACGGTCTTCCTGCGGTACCTGGCCCAGCCTTTATTTCACAATGTCTCATCTATGGACTATGCCATGTTCGGAGTCTACTTCTGGTGTGCGGAAATCTGTTTGATCTTGAGCGCACTTTACCACCTGTTACAACCCCACTCGTATCGCGTAAACCTGTTCTGGCACAGAATGGATCTGTTTGGTATTGTCATTGTGACAATGGGCACATTCTCTTCCGGCATCTACTATCTGTTCTTCTGTGAAGCAAACTTACAAAAATTGCACTGGGCTATTTTCAGTCTCTCAAAGCGACAGCCTCCGCCCACCACACCTCCCGGCAAGCCAGGTTAAATCCAAGGATACGCTAACATTAGTTCCAGATCCTAACCACGGGCACCATCACCGGTGTTCTTACTCGGAACGCCGCGCTGGCGGAAACTGAAGGTGAGCGTCTTTGTTATTTTCCGGCGCTACATCGTTCATACCCCTTTTCCACGGAGTCCAGCGGTACGGGCTTGGATACATGATCCGGTACTCAGGAATGAAATGGTATCTAGTCGAGCTTGCTTTTTATGACACCGGCTTCAGCCTATACGCGGTATGTCTGCGTGTTCCACTCCCTGAGACCAGATTTCTGACGATCGTCTGCAGTTCCGAATTCCGGAGCGTTTTGCACCGGGTAAATGTGATATTTGGGGAAGCTGGCAACAGATCTTTCATGTTACTATCTTATGTGCCATGTACACACACGTGACTGCTCTGCTGCAAGGTTTCACAACTAGTCATACACTGGATGTGTGTCAGCTTCAGGGGGTTCATCGGGCAAATTGAAGCTGTACCGAAAGCTGGACTTCTCTGGCTCGGTATGAACAAATGCTCAGTTCCAAAGTGAACGTTGTTCATCCTCAGGTCGTCAGGTCGGTCCATCGCGCCTTGTGTTGCATGCCTCGCAATTGTGGAAAAAGAAGTATCGTGCGGTGTGCCTCGAGCTCTCGAATATCCCTAACACGCTCCGCTCATAATTCTGATAGAACCATCTTTTTGTTCAAGTTTGATGGATTAAATACATAGTTGGTGCAGATGAGAAGTCGTTGGTGGCGCTTTTGCTCCATAACGGTGGTTAACCCGAGTTGTTGCAAAGTGAAGCAGACAGCGAGGACAAATGAAAATAGCCGTTTGGCAAAGAAAGCCGTCTGGTAAGACGAAAGCCGTGTAAAAGCCGTCAGTGTCGTGTTTCGCACGCCGTGATGCAAATGAATCTCAAAAACAACCGCTGTGAGAGAAGTAGACGAGTAGACGAAAAGCCTAACCGGAGGCTGAAGCATGTCTAAGAGTTCACGTCGTTCCTGCCGCGCCAGTAAAGGGGATCAAGTTTGATCACGTGCGGCGAATGGCATTTGATCACACACTAAACCAGTGCCAAGCAAATTGATGATTGAAGCATCCAGGCGACATCTGTCGCCGCATCGGCCTAGTGAAGCTGTGTTGCCCTTCCGGCATGGCGATACCGTATAGCAATACCTAAGACGAGCCATGCGCTGGCTGGAAATCTGGCTTTGACTGCGGGTTGGCAATCAAACGCGGATCGAATGTCACCCTTCGTCAGGCAAGGGGTTCGGGACGCCGTTCGGCCAAGTTTGATGGTGTTGAATTGACTGGTGTGCCATGGAGTGGGTATCTCGAACAAGGCCCGGGTATGGTTTGGACGGCTACGATGACTACGTGCGACAGACATAGACGGCACATTATTGTTACGACCCCAGTCACAAGCTGCAGTGCAGGCCGCGGGCCGTAGGTTGGAGGTTGGGCAGTTTTATCAGTTGCCCTTCCCCACATGGGACACACATGGGACACGACAGGCAGAATATCAGATGGTTGATAAATATCGCTCATGAAGCCGACACAGCCCGTCGAATTCGTTGTCCAAAACGGTTGTCTTCATCCCTCAGAAATACACATCAGGAGACTGTCATCGACCTTTGTAAGATCCTTGACGTACAATGGACGACAAGACACCATCGTCCATTCTCATCGTTGGCTCCGGTGTCTTTGGCCTTAGCACGGCCTGGGCACTTACCAAGAGACCACAGTTTGCCAAAACGTCCATCATTGTTGTTGATGATACGTCAAGCGGTCACTTCCCTCCAGCAGACTGCGCAAGCGTCGATTCGTCGAGAATCATCCGCGCTGACTACGCTGACGCCCACTACACCGCTCTTGCCACCGAGGCGCAGGCAGAATGGAGGAAGCAGGGCGATGATGATCTCGGCGGACAGGGTCGGTACACAGAATCAGGCTTCGTTCTGACCGCCTATAATTCCACTGGGTTGAAGGTCGGGGCCAAGTCTGGCATGTACTACACTAAAGAGAGCTGGAAGAACTGCGTTGAGGTGGCCAAGAGAGACGGTTACCCGGCGGACAAGATCAAAGTGCTTGAGAACGCCAAGGCTTTGAATAAATGCTTGGGGACAGATTCGTATCCTGGTGATTGGGGCTATCTGAACACTTTGTCAGGTTGGGCTGACGCTGGGAAGGGGATGAAGTGGCTTTATGAGCGGGTGAAGACCACGGGTCGGGTCAGCTTTGTGAACGCCAACGTTGAGCAGTTGACAACTGACGGCGATAGGGTCACTGGCGCGAAGTTGACAAATGGAGGGCATCTTACCGGCGATGTCGTTCTTGTTGCCGCAGGCGCGTGGACAGGTGAATTGATTGATCTAAGAGGACGAGTCGAGGCAACTGGCCATGTGTTGGGCTACATTGATATCAATGAGGAGGAACTCGCTGTCCTTTCCAAGCAACCGGTCGTGCTCAACCTATCGTCCGGTCTCTTCATCATCCCTCCTCGAGAAAAAATCCTCAAGGTTGCCCGCCACAGTTTCGGATATCTCAACCCGGTCACGGTCCAACACGCATTACCCTTGTCTCCGTCGATAGCACGGAAGCCCATCACAGTGTCCAGGCCATCTACTATACGCGACACGGGCATAAGCCGTCTTCCCCATGAAGCAGATGTTGATTTGAGGAAGGGGCTGGCCGCATTATCGCCTATCAAGGGCCTCGAGAACAGACCCTGGAAAGGCACGAGGCTCTGTTGGTACTCTGACACCAAGGATGGAGACTGGTTGGTAGACTGGCATCCGGGATGGAAAGGACTTTTTATTGCCACAGGCGATAGCGGACACGGGTACAAATTCTTGCCTTTGCTGGGCGACAAGGTTCTGGATTGCATGCTGGGCCAAGGAGGCGCACTCGGGGAGAAGTGGCGATGGAAGGAGATTGGTGACGAGACTCTGGGGAGGGAAATCGACGGCAAGTTCCAGGGCCTGATTACGATGGATGGGAGTCGGGGAGGGCTTCCAGGCATGGTGCTGACGGAGGAGTTGCGTAAGAAATGGCAGTCTAAATTGTAGTATCCGTCCAGCCGTAAGCTGGTGGAATGATTTATAGAATCTTGGTCATGTCACATTTGGCATATTTGCGCAAGGCTCAATCAGTCAATGACCAAGACCAATGACCGAAATTGCAAGATTCGCTAAACTGGCTATATATGGCGGATGGCGGATGGCGGATGGCGTGTGATTAATTTTTAACAAATGTCACACTTGCCACCTTCACGTAGGTTGGGGGCTGAGAAGCTATTTTGAGTCGTGGATATGCACCTACCGGGGCCACAACTGACGACATGGCTCGGCTTAAGCAACACATCGTCTTTCTTCGCTTACGACAACGCCGATACTTCGTACGCCCCAGAATTTTTTTTCATGATCCATGAACATGTCATGACGAGACGGGGACAAAAAGTGACAATCATACACCATGTCCTCTGGCAAAGGGTTTTCTGAGTTTCCGGAGGTCAAGGCGAAGCTTCAGAAGCCGACCAAGCAATCTGCCTTTGAACGACAAAGGGCCGAAGCAGAAGCCAAGCGGAAGCGTGAAGCTGCCGAGACCGCCGCCGTTTACGCCGACTTTGTCAAGAGTTTCGATCGCGACGATGACGAGACGGAAAATACCACATCTGCCCCCGGTCGTCTTGGGGGACCACCTCGAGGTAGACTGGGCTTTGCTGGAACAGGACCACCTGGGCATGGCGCGTCCAAGAGACACTTTGTTTCGTCGTCGTTGAAGAGTGGCCCAGGAAGTCTTGGGCCGGCGCCAGCGGCGTTCGCCAAGAAGAGATCGTTCAACGACTTCAAAAACTCGGGAGATCGACTTGGCGGCTCGTCGTCCGAGGAGCAGACGTCCGTATCGAAACCGACATCTGTCGCGCAAGCGTTTAATGCCAGTGACGATGAGGATATGAGCGAAGCGAGGGACCGAGCCGAAGAGAAAGCCATCTCGAAGCCCACGTTGAGGTTGACCAACATGCCGCCAGGAACGTCACCTGCTGTGGTCAAGGCTTTGATACCGGACAATTTGATTGTGGAAAATGTCAAGATCCTTCCTCCTACTGGACCTGGTGGCTCGGAGAGAAAGTGTACTGTCGCCATTGTCACACTCTCGCAGGACACACCTGCGAATGAGATGGACACAGCTGTTACCGCTCTACAAAACCGCTACCTGGGCTACGGACATTATCTATCCTTGCATCGACATCTATCCTCTGCTGTGGCTGCGTCGGCAGCCTTACCGACTGCTTTGTCTTCGACGACTGGAGCACATCCATTTGGCGCAAAGCCGGTGGAGCGGCCGGCTGGAAGGGACAATCAATCACACGGGTTTCACCGAGGATTTGCACCGCCTTCTTCGTACAGTCCAGCCGGCACGGGTGTGTCAAGGGCAAACCTGCTACACGTTCCTGTAAAACCACCTCAGGATGTGAGGACTGTTCAACTGATCAACAAGGCCATAGAAGGTGTATTGACGCACGGGCCAGAGTTTGAGGCACTGCTGATGTCACGACCCGAAGTACAGCGAGAAGAGAAATGGGCCTGGATATGGGATGCCAGAAGCGAAGGGGGCATTTGGTATCGCTGGCGGCTCTGGCAGGTTGTGACGGGCTCTGATCTGAAAGAGCGCAAAGGCAAATACGTGCCTTTATTCGAGGGCAGCCACGCGTGGAAAACGCCGGAGAAGGGCTTGCTGTTTGAGTACACTACGTCTCTGGATGAGTTTGTGTCTGATGAGGAGTACAGTTCTTCGGATGATGAAGACATGGACGGTGAAGGCAACGGTGACAACGGACCCGAAACGGAAAAGGGGTTTCTTAATCCGTTAGACAAAGCCAAGCTCGTCCATCTGCTGGCCCGACTACCCACGACGATGAGCAAGTTGCGGAAGGGAGATATTGCCAGAGTTGCGGCGTTTGCCATCACGCATGCCAGCCGCGGAGCTGATGAGGTCGTTGACATGATTGTAGCGAATGTGGAAAATCCTTTATCTTTGACATCTGCCAATCCGGCGAACAAGAAAGACGATAAGCTTAAACAGTCAAAAGATGGGAGCACAGAGGAAGGAGCTGCGAACGATGCTTCAGGGGCAAGCAGCGCCAGCTTGGTGGCACTCTACGTGGTCAGCGATATTCTATCATCGTCATCCACGAGCGGAGTTCGACACGCCTGGCGCTTTCGCCAGCTGTTCGAGACGTCTCTCCGCGAGCGCAAGGTGTTTGAGCGGCTGGGCAGCATGAGCGAGAAGCTTGGCTGGGGCCGACTTCGAGCCGAGAAGTGGAAACGGAGCATCCATCTTATCCTGAATCTATGGGAGGGATGGTGTGTTTTCCCGGCCGAGTCCCAGGAGCTGTTTGTCAAGACATTCAACTCTCCACCTTGCCAGAAAACTGAAGGCAAGCCCGACGAGTGCTCGAACCGCAACAAGTGGAAACCCGTGGACACTCTGCCGGTCGCGAAGAATGAGGCAAGCGACACAGGCGCGGCTGAGGATCAACAAGGTTCTGCAGTACAAGATGATGTTGATGGGGAGCCATTGGATGAGGATGACGTGATGGGCGAGCCCATTGATGACGACGACGATGTGGAAGGGGAGCCTATTGACGACGACGACCTTGGCGGCGAGACAATTGATTTAGATGGACAGACTACAAATGGAGGTCAAGAGGAAGAGGCCGGTGTCTGCGGCGACCAGCAATCCGCGGCCCGGGCGCAGTCACGAAGGCGGATGCGTGCAGTGGACATGTTCGCCGACTCGGACGGCTCAGACAAGGAGCCGTAGAAGGAGCATATATGAGATGTACAACAGGGTAACAACTCTTGGTGTGGGGTTAGAGAGACAATGAAATTAGAGCAAAGGAGGAATTGCTAGCTAGGCACGGGGGCGCGAGGGGAGAGGCCGGCATTCACAATCGTACCAGGAACCTACGACTCAACGACGAAGCCAAGCCCACAGAACCTGGGCTAAGAGTTCTAGAAATTCGGTGCTGGACCCGGGGAGCGGTTGGTTGCATATCGTGGCGCATCGAGGAACTTGTCTCGGGAAATTCTTTGGTATCATGCTGTCTGTCCGTCTGTCTCATCTGGTGCTACGTATCGCGACGAGCCGGCACATGTCTGACGCAGCCCAGGCCAGATGTTGTGAAGCGTGCGGCGCAGCACCAGAATCTATATAGACGCAGCTCGGGTCCGGCAAAGGCCGTTACGAGCGTTACCAGTAGCCGAGACCGAAATAGACTGACGATCGGCCCTATTCAACCTGTCACCGTGGCCATGCGAGAAAAAGGGCGCAGGTGTGGGCCTCAGCGGCAAGCAGCGTCATTCAGGCTCCAAAGAGGCAAAAGGCTAAAATAAAAAATACTTGGGTGAAATAAAAATAAAAACCCAAAGAGAAAGAAGGGAAAGAGGGAAAGAGGGAAAAGCATAAATGGGCCGCGGCCCAATAGAAACTTGCTCATGGAGAAGCCAATATCTGCTTGTTGTCGATTCCTCGTGATTTTTTGCGCGCCAATCTTGGAAGAGGGATTTGATGTGTTATTTTGTCTTTATGTTTTATTTTATTTTATTTTATGTTGCACTTTTGAAGGCCTGAGACCAGCGCGAATGCTATAGTAGTTTCTTTTTTTTTTTTTTTTTTTTTTGTTTCATAAAAAGAGCGAAAGTCTGTTCGCGTCGTGGTTGTGATTCGTGACGCGAAGCGGGGCTGAAATAGGTACCTACCTTTCTGGGTAGGTTTTACAAGTGTTAATCAAGGACGCACTGTGGCAGGCTTGATGGATGCTAGATATTAGCCGCGGCTTGGCTGGGTTAAGCCTTTTTGCTTTGCCACCGGGGCTGTAAGTGCCTAGGTACAGAGCAGAATAACGGTTACGTACTGCTGCCTTGGGTAGCTGGTACCTAGGTACTGGATACTCGGTACCGTACCTAGGCAGGTAGCTAGCTTAGGTACCGGTACATACCAAACGCCGAGTTGTTGTAAGTAATATCTCGCTCCACTGGGTGCAGCAGCGGCAGCGGGACCGACAACCGAAACTACCTACTTAGGTGCCTAGAGGTACCGCAAACAATGAAGAGAGACCCCCCCACCACCCCCCCACCACGGGTGGGCGTACAGACCCTGAACTCACTGTTGCTGTTGCCTTGCTCCCTTGATTGCAGCTGGGAACGGCGTCCCGCACGTGGGCCGCATGAGTCTTGGAGATGCTTTGGAAGGTGCAAAAGACAAAGGCAGTCAGTCTCAGTCTCTCTTCTTGCCCATCCCGTCCCATCCCGCCACATCCAATCCAGTCGTCCCGGCACTCGTTGCCCCTCGCTCCAGAAACTGACTTTGACGACTCTGACGACTCTGACGACTCTGACGACTCAGACGACTCCGACGGAATCCTGGGCGACTTCAAACCCCGCGATAAATCAACTCGGTGCGGGAGGCCTGTCTTGCACCGGCCTCCTCTCGGCGCTTTCCCATTCGACCTCGATTCCAGTGACTTGAATCGCTTCTTCGGCTGGACGACAAGATACGCGCCGTGACACCCCTTTTCACGAACAATCCCATGCTGCTCTCACTCGGCTCATCAAGCCCGGTATCATATCCCCTCGAGAAGGAATTCGGTAACAGGCCTCCCCAAGCCCGGCGCCTCCATACATACGGCAAGCGCCACCAGGTCTTCGCCGTGCCACTTCTTTTGCTTCCTATAGTCAGTCGTCTGCTCCGACGCACTTCATAATGCCTCTTATCAACGGGCAAAAGATGGCCTGGTACGTCTCACCATTTTCCGTCTTGCATGGTGGTGGATGGACTGTGCTCGCTATACCGGGCGGACGAGCTTCCTATCAGTCCATCCTTGTTCATACAGTCGCGACTAATACGCCCGCTCAGCGAGCCTTGTATCCGCGGCCACCGCTCAACCAAATGCACGCATGCCAACGAACGCCTCATGGTTCCGGTTCGGAAACCTGGCCGGCCGTTGAGCTCCTGTCCGCACCCATCCTCGCGTCCCTGTGCATGCGCGGCTGTGACTGCAGCGATTCCAAGGAAGCAGAAATGCCGATGCGGGACATCAGAAACTACCCTACCTGCCGACAATCAGCCAGATACCGACGCCTCATCCATACCTTCAACGACACCCCCGAGTCCTTCCAAGGTCGGAAATGCTGGCTTCCGAGTACAGAAGCAAGCCTCAAAGGCCGGACCAAGTCGGAAACAGTCGGTCGACATTGTAGGCCTGCAAAGAATGGACTCGAGCCAGATTAACGTGATGCCGTCCTTCAATGGGCTGGGCCTGCAACTGAACTCGTCAACTGGCTCGTCTACGCCCCTGTCTGATATGTCGTTATATGGATCGATGACCGCGACGTCGAGTGACAGTTCGTTTAGCACCGAATATGGCATGTTTTCTATGTTTTCGTATGCACCAAGCCCCATGATGGTGGCAGCGGGTCAACCAAAATCGGCCATGAATGGACGCAGTGCTGTGTCGACAAACGGGAACACGAACACAGGGCCAGAAACATCAAATAGTTGCTGCGGAGGAGTCTACGGCGCCGAAACCCAGGCAGAGGCCGTCTCTGCGCCAGCCAATACGTCCAGTGTAACCGACAACACTGAATCGGCAGCCAAGAGCTGTTGCTCGTCAAAGGCGCCACCATCTGTTGACCAAATGAAGAATCAATGCCCCGGAGCGATGCCACTTCCGGGAATGACTTTTACGCCAAGCGCAATCATGATGCCGCCATTCCAACCCCCCATGGCCATGACCAACGGCATGTACCCATTTTACTACCAGCCGAACATCTTTAACTACCCGCCACAATTTGGCTCATATATGCAGCCCTTGCAGCCCGAACAATGGAGACAGTTCATGGCCGCGCTGGCCTTCAGTCAGCACAGCGGAGGCCAGCAGCCATTTGACGTGGCAGGGCCTTTACCCATGCAGCAACCCCCGACAACGTCAAACGGATCATCCTGGACCTCTCATCACTGCAGCTGCGGTGAGACTTGCCAATGTATTGGATGTGCGGCACACCCATACAATGAAGCCACGCAAGACTATGTGCGCTCAGCCTGGAATCTGATGAAGGAGGATGCGCAAGAAGGACATGGCCGTACAAATAGCGACGGGTCACATTTCAACGGTTCTGCGGATGGCGCAAATGGTCCAAACGAAGAATGCGAAGATGTGAAGAATATACTGCCCAACGAAACGACGACTCCCAACAAGCTCAACCACGATGGAACGTGGTCGCCTGTGGCAGCACAGACCCCATCCGATGCGGCGTCGGGTGCAAGCGAGGAACAAGCACTGTCTGCGAGCGACTACTTCTTTGTGAGCTACCCGTTCGGGGACTCATGTGCTGGAGAGACGATGAGCTGTCCCTGCGGTGACGACTGTCAGTGCATCGGATGCGCCCTTCACAATAACCCGGCGCCCCTGCCTGGCACGGAAGGTGAACCCAGTTGACGGCAGGTTCAGACTGTCGAGTGGTTATGTCCTGGTTGAGGCGAATGCGTCAATATCATGTTTTATTAAAAAAAAAAAAAGGGGGGGGGGGGGGGGGAACAAGTCAAGAGCACGTTTTCCGTACAAAATAATCGTCATGGTTTCGGGGTATAGATAATGGAAAGAATGATGTTACGATGATGAGGAATCTGATATTGTAGATACCCGCGATATATATGAGGATGTGCGATGATCTGACGTATAGTAAGCGTCTCGAATGGAATAATGTCCACTCATCGACTATGTGCTGAGCATGTGCCGAATTTGTGGTTATTTCCATGTAGGCCTAAAGCCCTCTATACGGTGAGTTCCTGTTGCTGTAGGTTGTAACTGATCCTATCGGTGCGTTTGCTGGCACGTATAAGAACCAAGGTGCTGGCGTTGTTACCTGCGGATAATGACTTGTGTTTAGGTGCCTTGACAGGTCAGCTTCGGCCATTACTGCAATCCCCATGGAATCTCGTGTCAAAGAAAAGGTAGGATTCCGTTTTATGCAAAGTTACTACATGATATCTATCAATCGCCTTCTTACTAGTTCAACAACAGCCAAGCTTTCGTGCTAATCGGCGTGGCATCTGCAGCCTTTGGGTAAAAATGTGGGGCCAGCCTGCTTTCCCATGGAGCTCATCATCAACCATGCTCAACTCATGGACCATTTCATCGTCTCACCATTTCCTTACTGCGCAAGAAGACGACGATATCGAAGCAGTGTCACGACCTGCCCATATCCAACGGGACACTGCAGACTGAACATGCCTCACCCCCGATTACATTCACGACCGGGAAGACACTGATATGGCCCGGTCACGAGAACAACAAGCAAGGCAGTCCCATGATGGGCACGGCACCTCGGCAGCATCGAGGCATCGCACACGGACAAGGTCCCCAGCAGGACGGCGCGACCGGCGCCAAAACAGCGAGCGGAGAAGCGCGTCCCCCGTAGACCACCCACACCATCGTCACCGTCATCACAGATCCCGCCACGCAGAACGTGATCGGGGCACGCCCGTCTCGCTGCCGTTCTCGGCGCGCCGGCTGACCAGGGCCGATTTCCAAGCCTTTGAGCCCCTGTTCGCGTACTACCTCGAACTGCAGAAGCAGAAGTACCTGGGGGACATGGACGAGCGCGAGGCAAGGGGTCGGTGGAAGAGCTTCACGGGCAAGTGGAATCGCGGCGAGCTGGCCGAGGGGTGGTACGACCCGGAGATGTTCGCCCGGTGCGCGTCCGATTATTCGCAGCCGGATGATGAGCCGTTGGCGAGGGACGACACGCCGAGCGCACGGCCTGCAGAGCAGGAGGGTGCGGCCACGAGCAACAGCAACAGCAACAGCAACAGCGACGAAGACGACTATGGACCAACACCGGCCGCGGACCGAGCCAGAGTGCGCATGGGCGCAAGGCCTGCCACGGTGCAGGAGCTGGCGGCGCGAGACGAGCTTGCGCAGGAGGAGCGCGAGCACGAGCGCGACCTGCTCCGCCACGAGCGCAGAGCCGAGCGCGCCCTGCAGAAGCAGAGGCTGGAGGAGCTCGCGCCGCGCGCGGAACCGGGCACGCGCGAGCGCAGGCTCGAGAAGAAGAGGGAGGCCGGCGAGGCGATGAGGCTGTTTCGCAACAAGAGCCCTGGGCTGGAGGTCCGGGAGGCGCAGCTTATGGGCGGCGGGGACGAGCTGGAGGAGTACAAGAGGATGAGGGAGCGGGAGAAGGCCAAGAAGTCGGAGAGGCAGGTCCGGCGGGAGGAATTCGAGAGGGCCAGGAGGGAGGATATGGAGGCGCGGAGGAGGGCGTGGAGGGAGAGGGAGGAGGGCACCGTCAGCATGTTGAGGGACCTGGCGAGGCAGCGGTTTGGATAGCCTCCTTTGTAACTCGGTTACAACTCTGAAGCATTTTATGTACTTTGAAGCGGTTTTTCGTCGTGGCACTGGTCTTGAGTAGATGGGGCTGGGCAAGCTTGGAGTTCAAGTCTGGTTCTCTGGCTTATACACTTATTCGCGGCACGAGCTATCATCTTGATGGTTAAAGACGTAGCCGTCTGGGTTGTGGGACGGCTGGCTTCGGTATTGATCTGTCTCGTGATTTATATCTGACCAGCCAGATGGCGTGGACCCACTCGGGACCAAAATCTTTGCGGGAACAAGGTCTTCGTGGCTTTTGACACATTTTTCTGGGTTGGTTGTCCCGATCACTACATCTGCGCCGGAGGCCTTGGTGCGATTGACAGGATCACCGCCTCGGCAACATATCTCGGCATTTCAGGCGATCAACGCTCTACTACGGCGCCCAGATCTGGTATCTATTTCCACCCCGAGATCCCGATAACCATCCCCTGCTGTACCGTTACTACGCAAAGAGCAGCCATGGAGGACGACGAGGTCTATGGCGCAGGGGGTCTGATGGACGACCCGGAGGGCTACTACCCCCCTACGCCGCCGCCGACACAGCAAGTATTCAGCATGCAGAGCGGGAAGAAGGTGACGCTCCATCTGGTCGGCCACAGCCCTACGGAGGCGCACCACCTGTGGAACGGGGCCAAGTTCATGGCAGACTACATGGAGGCCGAGCCGGCCAGGGTCCGGGGCAAACGCGTCCTGGAGCTCGGAGCCGGAGCGGGCCTGCCGTCGCTGGTGGCCGGCATACTGGGAGCCAAGAAGGTGGTCATGACGGACTTTCCGGACGCAGACCTGGTGGCCAACATGCAGAAGAACATTGACGAGTGCGACGAGGGCGTCGAGCCAAAGGGGCGCATCGCCTCGGCCGTGGACGCAGTCGGGTTCGTTTGGGGCGCAGACCCGCGGCCGCTGCTGGCGAGACTCGCTGAGCCGGCTGCGGGAGAAGATGATGAAGGCGGAGAGAGCGACGGCAAGGCCGCGTCGTCACCGGCGACGAAGACGGTGCAGCATCGCTTCGACGTGCTCGTGCTCGCGGACCTGCTCTTCCGCCACTCGGAGCACGGGGCCCTGGTCAGGACCATCAAGGAGACCATGCGAAAATCTCCGGACAGCGTCGCCTACGTCTTCTTCACTTCGTATCGGCCGTGGAAGCAGGACCTGGACATGAAGTTCTTCGACGTCGCTCGGGATGCGGGGCTGGAGGTGGGGCAGGTCTCGGAAAGGAAGTTGGAGAAGCCCCTCTTCGAGGGCGATCCGGGGGATTTGGACGTGCAGAAGACTGTCAAAGGCTTCGAGGTGCGGTGGCGGCCTCAGGATTGTACACGGTAGTAGGTGGTGGTGGTGGTGATGGTGGTGGTGGTGGTGTGTAGCCAGTCCGATCGAGCACATCAGGGTATCCATGTCTTCGTGTTGGCAGTGGGAAGTCTTTCGATTCGAGAAATGGGCGGGGAGGGTATGTGGGCTGTGAGAGGCCCCGCGCTGCGGTATTGGAGACTTGCCCTGAATACTGAAATCGCTTCCCCATGAGCAAGTGTCAGTACCTCTCTCTTGTCAGATGAAGGCTAGCTTTGATGTTCGGATGACAGGGGCGCGTCCGCAAGACATTGGGGCGGGGAAAAGAAAAAGAGGAGCGGCCACAGTGCGAACCGCACACGTGTCTGTCTTGACGGACTGTGTGACGCCCAGCTTGTGGCCTCACACGAGAATTAGGAAGCTGGTGGTTGCCTCTCACTTGGACCATGCCGGACACCTATATTGCGTTGCACGTCTGTTAAGCTATAATGTAACTATTGGCTCCGCCCGGGCGGCCGAGTTTGGCCTGACTTGCCCGTCATCTAGGCTTTACCCGTTCCAGAGCTAGACCGTCTGGGAAGTGAAGCCGAAAACTCTGCCCTCCACTCATCATCGCTTGGGCACGACTCTACCTCGCCTGCTTCGAGTTTGGGAATCAGTAAGCGTGTGAGCACGTCATGCAAACAAACCACAGTGGTCGAGATGCCCACACTGAAAACCTCGAGTCTCGTCGCCGACCTCGACAGAGACGGGTTCGTCGTCGTCCGTGGCATAGTCAGTGGCCAGAAACTCCAAGAACTGCGAGAGGCTGGTCGGAAGGTCGAAGAGGTAGGTCGATCTGGCCAGTGGCCTCACATCCGCACGGTCGGCAAGCAGTTCCCGCCGTGGACCTTTTCCCCCCAAAAGGGCATCTGGGGTGTCCAGCACCTCATGAACCCCGATCTGCCCGGACACCACATCTTCACCCGCCAGTACTTCTCCGAGGAAATCCTGAGCCTTGTCCGCGAGCTTCTGCAGTGCGGTGATGACGAGCTCGTCATGGAGCTCTTCAACATGCTAGTCAGGCCCGACGGCGATTTCGAACTCAGATGGCACCGCGACGACATCCCCGCCGAGGCTAGCGCGGAGGAAGAGATGGCTCGTCTCGGCCGCCCTGGCTTCCATGCCCAGTACAATCTCGCCCTGTGGGAGGATGAGTCCCTTGTTGTCGTTCCGGGCTCCCACAAACGCCCGCGGACTGAGACGGAGCGCAATGCCGACCCTTTCGAGAAGGAGCTGCCCGGCCAGCTGATCGTGAAGCTTGCACCCGGTGACATTGCCTTTTACAACAACAATATCCTTCATCGGGGGGTATATGACTCCCAGAAGGACCGGGTCACGCTGCATGGATCAGTCGGCCATTCGGGAGGAAGTAAGTTCCGAGCACGGAATGTTTTGCAGCACGGCATTGGCGGCTTTGTCGACAAGGTTGATTTCTCTGCGCTGAGTGACAGCGATAGGAGGCGTGCTGAAGAAATGCGTGCTCGGCTGGTCAAGTTGGGGAGCGAAAGTGGCCAAGTTGGTTACTCTCTGCAAGGGTAGGCGCGGATAAACTACAGAAGTCGTCGACTGAGTCGGAGACGTGCGTTCGCTCAAGGTCAGGACCTCCCTTGCCAGACCCATTTCAACTCGATGGCAGGTCCTTTCCCGGAAGATCTGCGACAACGACCAAGCTTCTCGCGGCTTGACAGCTCATTTCAATTTGGCTACGACTACAACGTAACAACATCGAACCGGCCAATTCTCTGCCCGACCTCGATTTTAGAAAGTCATGCGGTCAGAGATTCATACACTCTGGAGACGCATATCCATGGACACTTTGTCGTAGAAGCAATCGAAATCCAAACTCAACTGGCCACTGACAAGAATTATGGAGGAGGAGGGTATGTTTCAGTCAGATAGTAGTTGGTTCTGGCTCCCTCTAAGCTTTACTGGCGCATTATACTGGTTAATCGTCGAGCATATGGCAGTGGTTACCCCTATGCAGTGAACAGCTGCCTTGATCAGCAACAGTTAATCTTGGCTTGCCCCCCCCCTGCTGTCTACATCCGCTTTCTTGATACATGTGGCTTGTAAACAATACATGTGGCTTGTAAACCTCGGTGGATAAATTGCAAATGCGAAGTTTTGCAGTTTTGCCGAATCACACTGTACCATTGCACATGACAGCTGTAATCATTATTCCATCGTTTTTTCGACAGTTGTAGCATGTTGGGACATCATCCGAGACAAAGGAAGAGAATGATTTGATGGATAAAGGTTGGTTACGGCAACAAGGGGCAGATTTCAAGAAGCTGCTGGCCAATTAGGTAGACGAGTGTAATGGCAACCATCTGAAAGATGGGTTGAAGGGACCTTGTTTCCAGACATGGAAACAACAGGTCTTGCTTGACAGGGTGTGATTTCACATGATTTGTCGGCCGACGATGCCACCTCCACTTTTCCAGTCATGGGAATTGATTCGAGTAGCAAGTCCGCAAAGTGCATGACCCTAAATGAAAAAAAGAAAAAAAAAAAAGAAAAAAAAAGCCCCAAACTACCAACGCAACTACGTACTTGTTACTTTAATACTTCAACAAACACCACCTCCCAATCCAGCTGCCTTCCCCCGATACAGATTATGTGTGCCGTGCGCCTCCGTGATGCACGCAACGACCAGCGACTCACGGCCCTTCTGGATGTGACCTCGAGCGTAGTCAGGCGGGATTAGCATGAGACAACAGGCCGCCCCGTGCTGGGCGAGTTTTGAGCAAGAAGGCGAGCCATGTTTGAGGACAACGACGACACGACAAGCGGGGAGGTGGCGCTAGCTACACGATTAGACTTGACCATACTTGATTCGAGACAACGCGCGGACCCGGCAATGGTCGTATCAAATTTCAATCCAGTTTAGGCAAATAATCAAAGCCTGCATTTCGAGAACGTCATCTTTCCCGTGACGAAGACGATATTGAAGTCGTCCTACGCGGCGGACAATGCCAGCCCCCTTTGGTGAAGATCTTGGTCTGACCCGAGGGATCAACAACAAGCATTGTCATGTCGGGGCGAATGGCAAATTCGGCCCCGTAATCTACGGAGTATTCTTGACAAGAGCCCGTCCGGTCATCAATCCGTATCAGCAGGCCGGCCACGCTAGTTAATAAGTCGCATAGTGTACGGAGTACTCCGTAGTGAGTGCAAAAGTGTTTATGAGGTGAGGGGAGCGTTGCATCAGCCTTCAGCCATGCAGATCTAAATATAACTCTGCTGGGGGGGGAGTCCTTTTCTCCATCTCTGCTGTTTCTCTCTCTCTATCTTTTTTCCGTTCTTGGCCGGGCATGTGCGTAACAGGGATCGATATGCTTCTCCTGACTGGGGCCTCATGGAAGCTGCCTACGGTGCCAACTCTCACCTTGGGGCCGAGAAGGAAAAACACAAATGATAATGACGGGCGATGCGAGTGTCACGGGTTGCTTTCTCACCATGTCCGGATTTGAGCAGCAGACTGGAACGATAGAAACTAAACTAATATGGCCTGGCCTATTGGGCCTGCGCCCGCCCGCCATCGAGGCCCCTTTGCCAACATGGAAATGCGTTGGGTCGCCTTGCTTACTTGGGTAATCGACGATAGTACGGAGCATGGAGGACGGGGTATAGAAGAGAGTAGGGAGGATTGGGTTATATTATGGAACGGTTGGGGGGAGACCACCTTGGACGTCTTGGACACCGCCTCGCCACCTTCCCCAATGCGCGCAATGCGGAGTTGACCCCAGGTTTGACCCCACGGGGGTTAATCTGACCTCACCCGCCATTATCCTTCACCCCCGTCTTGCGCTTGGCTCTTCGACATGGAGCATCCATCTGTCCAGATGTCCGGTATTGCCTCTGGCTGTGGAAAGGGTCTGACCACATTGTCGTTCCAGTCGGTCGTGCTACTGCCATTGAGCTCCCCGGCCTCATGTTGGAGGTTGGAGGTTAGAGGCACGGAAGGAAAGATTACGTCGAAACTCGAGCTCGCCACGAAGCCACCGCCTCGTTTCCCGTTTCCCGTTGGCCCATTTGAGCTGCAGCTACGTCTCTGAGTCTGTACGCACTTGCGGCTTTGCACGGCTTTATATCCGGCGTCCGTTCTGTTGCTTCTTCAGTTGGGCCAAAACTGCGGCCAGCCCCCTCTTCGCCCCAAATCCTACCCCATGGTACCCGTCCATTCTTCCGGCTTCTGCCCGTTCGGGCCTTTTCAGCTAGCAAGCGCCCTCGTCGCTGTATGTATCGAGTAGAGTATGGAGTACTCCGCATGTCCTGTCTCTTCGCGTCCATCACCATCATCCCCCACCCCGTAGGAGGGAGCTTCTCACACGCCTCCCCCCCCCCCCCCGGGAGCCCCTGCTCCCTAGTGCTACATGAGCTCTTTTCTCGACTTTGAGACTAGGGGAAACATCACTGGATTGGCATTGTGGCAGGAGGCAACGGAAGCAACCGCAGCTGCTTCCAAGTCCGCCGCCTGTCCCGAACCAACAGAGTGTCTGGTGTCACTGCCTCCATCTTTGTGCAGCATTGGCACCCTACATAGTTTCTGACTTCCCTCACGCAACCCGACTCCTCCAACATTTTTTTTTTTTTTTCAGGGCAGTTTAATACTCCCCCTCCCTTTTCCCGCTCCCGCTCCCTCTGTGGAAGGACCAATGCGAGGCCGAAAGCGCAAATCATGCTTGTCATGTCATCAGGCGCAATGCTCCCGACAAAACATTCACCCGAAACACCACATGTACGAGGAGCCAGCCTGGCTCTGGGCGAACATGGACAAAGTCGTGCTCAGAAGCCCAAGACATTACCTTGCAAGTATTGCACTAAAAGATTCAGGTTTGTGCTCACTTCACTTTTCGTGCATCCACGTGGCATATGGGCTAACTGGAGTCATCTACTCGAATGCAGACGGGTCGAGCATGTACAACGGCATGAGAGGACTCACACCAAAGAAAAACCTTTCGCCTGCGCCTGGGATCGTTGTGGGAAAAGTTTTGGACGAAGGTAAGAAAAGAACCACCTGCCTGCTCCTTGTCTCGAGCCTTGCCCAGGTGTTCCAAGCCATCAGTATCTATCTACCTCTCTCTTTGATCAACACAAGCACACACACTCTCTCTCCTTACTCTTTCCCACCCTCAGCTATGCGAGCACCACGGGCGCCTCTAACACTGGACGTATATCGGACGCGGCTCAGACTCTACTCTACAGGCGCTGTTCCGTTACCCACCCATTACGCGCATTCTGTGTGTGTCCAGCCGTCTTGTACATGGGTAGTTCACTGCAATTGTGCCCTTGATCGTTTTCACCCGGCTGAAGTTCTCAGTCACCCACCCATCTATTTTCTCTCTCTGTCGCCGAGGAATTCATACTTATATGGATATCAGTGATCTTCTTGTTAGGCACGAGAAGCTTGTCCACCTTAATGATGGGAACAAGGATAGTAAAAGGGCCAGGAGGCAGTCCTCCAGCACAACTTCTCATAGACGCTCAACCTCCAACGACCATATTGAGCAACAGCCGGTGGTGATGCATCCCTATGCCATAGATCAACACACACAGGTTCAGCAGCAGTCGCAGCAGTCGCAAAAACCATCCCATCACCATAGTTCAGTCCTTCCGGGTGCTGGGCCGAGTCATGATGCAACGCTCCGTTCAGTGGCTTGTAGCTTGGACGTCTTGTCAGATGCTGCACTTGCTACAGAGGCAAACCCCGTTCCGCCGACGATGAACGGCATGTCGCAGCAGCCGAACGTAAGCCATCAGGGAAGCATTAAGAGCTTTTATGAGCCTATGGGAGACTGTACGGCGCAACCACGACACGGTCAAGCCGAACCAATGTTGGCGTCTGGCTATGTTTCACAGTTGACACAACCGCCGCCGCCCGTCTATGACGACTATAACTTATTTCTGGACGATTTTGCAGCTTCGCCTCATATTCTACCACCGCACTTTGAGTCGGATCAACAGTTCAGTACGTGGGCGAGAATGCCAGGCCAGGCTCATCTGCGCGGCCAGTCCAGGCCGTATTCTCAATATCCCTCTCGATTTGGTTCTGTCGCACCCGATGCTCGGGATGGAGGTGAACCAGGCCCTAGAATCCGTGAGGATCCCTCAAGAGCCAGCTTGCTTCGGGTTTCGGTGGCAGATCACAGTGCGATGAAGGCCAGGGTTGATGAATTCTCGGCCATATTGCCGCACGATTTCATCTTCCCATCTCGCCATACTCTAGCGCGTTTTCTTGAAGGCTACGTAGGCAGTTTCTATGATCACTTGCCATTCTTACATCTGCCCACCCTCGCGCCCGTGGACATGGCCCCGGAACTTCTCCTTGCCATACTGGCTGTTGGAGCCCAGTGTCGATTTGAAAGCAACAGAGGATATGCTTTGTGGTATGCTGCCAGGGCAGTTGCTTTGGAACAGATCAGACGTAGGAACAATCTTGAAGTTCACTCATTACTACCAACAGCCGCTTCGTACAGTCCTCGCTCGACGAAGCCCTCCCCAGGCAGTAGCTATGGACATTCGTTCACCTCAAACCAAACCGAGCATCCTGGAACACAAGATACGCCTCGGGAGCCGTAGTAAGTTTAGCCCCAAGACGAACCGGTAGTTCAGCCTCTTTCTAAACATCATGCTCTCAGCTCTCCAAGCACATCAGTGGCTAGGTTGGAGACAATTCAAGCTGTTCTTCTGCTCTTTGCCGTCGGACTATGGGGGGTCAAGACGATATTGCAGGATGCACTGTCTTTGCAGAGTCAGTTGGGACTGCTTCTCCGGGAAGACAGTCTAGCTGCGGGAACGAACCCATCCTCCGCCCCGGACTGGGAGACGTGGATTCGACTGGAAGGGACGAATCGAACAAAACTGATTGCCTTTTGTTTCTTCAACTTGTGTAGCACTGCATATAACGTACCGCCACTCATCCTGACGTCTGAGCTGGGTTTGTACCTACCAGCGAGGTCGAGACTTTGGCGAGCAGAGTCTGCTTGGCAGTGGCAGGAACTCCGACAGTCGACTCCAATCGCTGTGACTACCATGCACGATGCCTTTTCTCGACTATTCGATCGAACGAACCAGGGACTCCCCCGTCATATTTCGTCACTGGGCCATTATATCTTAATTCATGCTTTGATTCAACATGTATATCTTTTGAAGCAGACATCATTCGCGGCCGGCTCGCCATACGATGTCCAACGAACATTGAGGGCAGAAGATGTGGAAGAGGTGTCGCAGGCGTTGAGGGTTTGGCAGGCCAGTTTTGAGCACTGCCAACATTTGTGGTCTGCGGAGAAGGGACATGCCATGACGGCAGAGTCTCCCAACAGCGGTTCACTCTTCTCTAATGCTACCGCTTTGCTACGGTTAGCCTACATTCGCTTGTACACGGACTTGCCGACCTTTCGAGCACTCGAGACCAGAAGCCCCGTGGCTATCGCTTCGACTGTTTATGAAACACCTTTGCTGCGTCGCAGCTTGCGATTGCACCGTGCAGTCTTTCATGCTGTGCATGTGCTCTCCATGCTGGTCAAAGCAGGCGTCAATTACGTAGCCAGAGCGAAATCTGCAGAATGGAGCATACAACATTCGCGTAAGTTTCAAGTCAAAAAAAAGAAGAGTGGGCGAAGAAGGGAGAGAAAAGACGAGGACCCAAGTAGGAAGCATTTTTGCGTGTCTACACCAGGGCAAGCTGCTAACATACGTGCTATCCAGTCTTCAACTTTGAGTGCGCGCTTTTACTCGCCAAATGGCTTGTGACGTTGTCTTCAATCACAGCGAACGATTCCCCGCCATCATCCGATGAACAAAGTCTGTTGCAGAGTGTGCGGCGAATGTTGGACGAGACCGAGTTTGCCGTTCCGGTTGATCCGCCACTGAGTGGACCGAGCTTGGCAAGGTTGGGCTCAGGGGACGGGGTAAGACTGCGACAGCTAGCTAGTGCCGTTGTGCGGCTGTGGGCAGAGACGTTTAAGGGGGTTCATATATTCGATCTAGTCAAAGTGATGGGAGCGAGCCTAGATGACTATGCTGACCTTGTGGACAAGCCTCGAGAACGGACGCCGGTTATGGCTGGCATGTCCTGATGATGCGATGACGACAGTTTACATGATATTTCCGGGGGGGGTGATAAGACCTGGATTGACGCGCCGAAATCAGGCGTATCAAACGTGAGACTTGAATTAAAGCCGGCATCGTGTGGTGAGTGCAGTTGCAGACCTGGTCATGAGGACCCTGGGGACAGACAATCGGCTAGTGGCATGACAGATGATACACGGAAATTATACATGCTGACACTGAATCTGGCTGTTGATCAAGGACAAGGCTTTCGTATCCCAGGGACTGCCACATCTGGCGCAAAGCAAAAGGCACTAGCCATGACATGACATGACATGACCCTCGCGGCCCTCGTTGAATGTGGCATGGCCTTAGTCACTTTAGCGCAAATATGTTTGATCGGTTAGTTGGTTGCCTTGGCCAAGTTGGGTGGCCAGTGGCAATAACGCAACCTCGAGCATGTCAGTTCCTAGGGCCGCCAATACTCACGGTACGGAGCCCTCCAAGATTGTATGGCAGAGATTGCATCACATGGTTATTTCAAAGAGCGGATTGAATGGAGCAAGCTATTGGGAGGGAATCCCCGGAGCATGACGTGCATTGTGTGGCAGGGAAAGGACGTCGTTTGCAGCAACGCCAGAACGAGCGACGAAGGATGGTCTCGACATGTAATGAAGAAAGAATGGGTTCGACTTGACGCTGGGGTTTCTTCGAAGCTTGACCTTGGCCGCGGTTGTTGCCGACAGCCCGAACCGTTGGGTCTGACAGCGAGAAGCGAGATCCGGGCCGCGTGCGGCTTGTATTGTATGATGGGTGGGCTGGTCCAATGAATGGGCGCCCCGGGTTCGAGGAATGGTAAATAAAAAAAAAGGGCTGCACAACGCTGGGTCCAAAAGTCCCGACTTAAATGCTGGATCTGGATGTGTGGCGTGAGCGTCAAGGTTGGCATCGTTTTTATGAATTGGCATGATGGTCTCAGCGGTACAAGTGGGGCCTCTCGTCGACCCAATTCGGCAGGCGGTGGCACAGACTTGCTTGTGCTCAGCAAGGCAAGGCAAGGCAAGGCAGGCAAATCCTCACTGTGTTACTCCGTATTAGTGCAAAGATGTAACATGATATGAATGCGTAGTACAGCATTGCAGCTGAGATGAGATGGAACCCTTCCTCGCCCAACCCATGTACAGAGTACCCCCCCACGGAAGTCCGCGTGGGTGGGGCAGCTGTCAACCTCGGCAGCAGCACGCCGTGGCCAATAGGAGACCGTACGTACTCGGTACTCCAACAGGGCCTTGGACTCTTCGCTTCGGTCCTCGACTTGCTTGCTTCCATCGCCGACTTTTCTCTTTTCTTTTCGTACATGCTCTTCGGAAGCCCATTTGATAGATTGCAGTGCCTCCATCTAGACTCTTTTTTTTTTTTTTTTTTTCCTTCCCCCGCTTCTCATAATCTCATCATCACTCCTTCTTCCGTCGACCCTTGAGCGTGATTCAAACCACCACAAGTCGCATCTTCACGAGCCCGTCTCTTGTCGCTGACACTTGGGAACCTCCCCCC
>JFZS01000297.1:0-30363 GCA_000709145.1 Balansia obtecta B249 | reverse complement strand
GCTGGGTAGGTTCTGGTTGGCTGGCTGGCTGGGGCCTTTTTTGGCCAAATTACGACTGATGTCATGGGCTGGAGGCGTCTAATGAAGGCGGACGACGGATGCGGTTACAGAGTGGCGGCATTGAGCATTCCATGACAGCTGAGTCATCACCTCCACTTCAGGGGTAGCTCGAGGCAGCGGCCTGGTACAACGAGATGGTGAGGTACTTGCTGTATTGCGGGATCAACATGTGGACCCAGGTAGCGTCTTATGTTTCCCCCCGTCCCCAGTCTTGGGGCTTGAAAGGGGGTGGCACTGGCACTGGCACTGGCACTGACCATCGGAGCGGATGCATGGCCGATGAAGAAATCCGAAGGGTTGGGAGGATGCTTGTACATGTTTTGGACGACGAGATGGAAATTCACAATGTGGCATTCAAAATCTAGGAACAGCCAGAGGGGGTTCGTGGAACCCGATCGGTCACCTTGTACAATCAATTGCCGGTTTTCTGTGCTCTGTGCTCTGTGCTCTTCTTTCTCTCATGTCACCAGCAGTCAGGACGCCCGCGGAGACCCACTTTGTCCGTTTGCAGTCTCCCCGTTAGATTTTCATTTCATTTGATCTTGCGTTTTTTTTTTCTTTTTTTCTTTTTCTTTTTCTTTTTTTTTTTTCCTACCTCATGGAGAATGCCTATTCGGAGAGAGTAGAGGGGTGACGGACGGCAAATGCTGCCGGCTGCGTCCTGCGTCCTGCGTCCTGCGTCCTGCGTCCTGCATCTTTGTCTTGCGTCTGTCCGCGGCTGCTGGTCATTTAAAAGTCGACGTAAGGGGTTCCGTTCGTCTCGGCATGATGCATGGAATGGGAAGGGTGAGCCAACAAGCGACTGGTGGTGTTGCTTGGTGTTACAGTATGCATGCATGCACTATGCATACTACCGGAGCATGTACTGGGTACTTGCCGCAGTGTTCACCGTGCCGTATTGCTACAGCCTACAGGGGCAAGGCCGAGCAAGTCTGGGGGGGAAGGAGCAGATGGATGGTAAAGGTGCGTGGCGTGTCGTGACTTGCCTCTTTATGCATCATCTGGTGAACCCCCACCCTCCCTCACCCCGAACCGTCGCCCCAACTCCCCCTTGCTGCCCTTGCTGCCCTCAGGCTTGATCCGTCCGTCCAGCTTTGCTCAGGCTTCCCCCCTCCTTTGGGCCTGAGGATCCGCTAAAGGGGATGGAGACCAGAGAGACTACCCGCTTGCGACACTGGCTCAGGGATCCTGACCCGCCCGGGACAGGAGCGGCTCTGTAAAGTGCTTGCTGACTTGCCGCACAGGTACCGAGTACTCGCTTGCTGTCGCTGTCACTTGTCACTGCCACTTTCTCTGCCCACTGCCCACTGTCACTGTGCCACCGTCACTGGCGCATGGCAGCCATTCCACCAGGAAGGCAGGCAGGTTTGGCAGGTTGGCAGGCAGGCAGGCAGGCAGGCAGGCACGTAGGCAAGCCAAGCACTTCCTGTCCCGGCCTGGCTGGTCACTGATCCCGGTCCCGGTCCCGGTCCCGTGCCTGAACCCGTGCCTGAACCCGTGCCTGTGCCTGTGCCTTTGTGCCTGCGCCTTGTGGTGCTGCTCACCTGAGGTCGCTTCTCTCTCAGCAGGTAATTAACCCCGTGCCAGTCCCTTCTTTCTCTCCTCTTCCCTCCTCGCCTCAGCATTTCGTCAGTTTGTATTTCTTTCGCCTCGCGTAAGCTTGACCCGGGTCATCGACCTTTGCAGACGCCTCTCCTCCATCTCTCCGCTTCTTCTCACACCCATTGCAGCACCGTTTAATATCACTTCAACGTCGCCGCCGTTGCCTACCACCGCCAACCCGTCAACCCGTCAACCGCCACTGCATCGCCTACTACTTGCTGTCCACGCTTGCCATCACCTCGTCCATCCATCCCAGCAGCTTCTATGCGATCGCAACCCGCCGTCGAGATGACTGACGCTGAGCTCGATCGCGACTGGGTCCCTAACGGACGCCGTCCCTTGTCGTATGTGCAGTTGTGCCCAAGTCAAAATCCCATGGTGCTTCTTTGGCTCCCCTCGGCTGGAACCAGGTGGACTGGCATCCACTTACATCATGGATGAAGCTCTCCTACATTCGCTTTGGAAGCCCTCTAGCAAAAAAGCTAACTTTACCTGTGCTCCAAAGAACTGTTGCTCGCTCCTTCTCCCAAGAATTGATGGACATATTCCGCATCGACAACTCGGTTTCTGATCTCGACCAGCAAGTGAACGAGAAGTCCGTACCGCCCCCTTTGTCCCGCCGACCACACTTCTTCATCTCTGGATGAACCTAACTAACCTCTTCTGCTGCAGACGCCTAAACGTCCACAAGAACAATCAAGAGCTTGCTGATCTTGAAGCTCGCATTCGTGAGATGGAGGAGCGTCTTAGTCGCAACAAAGGGGTGCCGCAGTCCGCCAGGGGACCTCAATCTTCCAACGCAAATCTCCCACCTCCACCCGCAGATCAATCCACCAAGTCGCGACCAGGTACTGCACGCGCTCCCCGACAAGCACCCAGCTCTGGCTACATGCCCCCAACCCCTGGGGCCAGCGAAGGTGACTATAATCATCTCGTGACCCAGGCCGACGTCGACCACTCTCGCTGACTTGTTATGTCTTGGTCCCGCATCATAGACGGTGACGCTGAACAGTAAAACAGCTTGGTACCCGGACTTATATGCCTTTGACGCCTCGACAGCCTAACTCTCCAGAGAGCTTGCAAAGCCATGCAGAAGACGCGATAGCTTGCCGCGGCAGCATGACTTGGAGAGCTTTGATCCCTAGCCTCACGCTAATTGTGCATTGTCCGCCTGACGACAACGGCACCGGGCTGCACCTGAGATTTGATGTTTTGATATATTTCGTTGCATTGCGAGGGGAGAACCATTGAATGCGCAGAGACACTATACCACTGCCCCTTGATTTACCACATTGTTTTCTTTTTGTTTTTATCTGCCTCGTCGACCACTTTCTGGACGAAATGATTCCCGGCGTTTTGACATGTACGGCATCATGGAAAGAGTCTGCGCATGTGCAAACTTACCAAGCTATATCGGAGACTGGAGCCATGACTTTTTTTTTGTTTTTTTCGGCTCCAACCAATGGTCGCCGTTCTCTTGCCAAGAAGCGTTGTCTCACGGGGTCCCTGCGTGTGGTTATGAGCCATCTACCTCTACCTCAGCAGCTACGAAATCATACAGCTCTTTTTAATATTTAGATTTGGTGTGGACCTGAAGGAACCTCTTTTTGTTTTTGTTTTCTTGGTTCTTTACTGCAGCAAAGGAAGGGCCCGAGAAAGCCAGGTCGACGCATGAGGAGAGGGGAGGCGCGGCGCGAACCTGAGTCGAGTGGGCTGAAAGGGGGTGGGCATAACCAACCGATGCTTTCCTTGGAGGACTTTTTTAATCCACGAAAGCAGACGACTGTTTAACTTTTTATTTTATTTTATTTTTTGGTTGGGGAGGGGGGAGGGGGGAGGGGGGGAGGAGGGGGGGCTTGTATATATCACGAAGCTGACGGCGGTGCTTGAATCATCCTTGTTGCTTGCTTGTCGAGTTTTGTCTCTGTGCCGTGCTTGAGCGTGTCTTGATTGTTATTTGCGCCCCTTGTCCGAAAGGTTGCACTACTGACCGGGCTACCCAACTTACGAACGGAACCGGCCCGAAGCTTACGCAGCCACAGCCACAGCCACAGCCATAAATGGCTCGTGCACCAAGTCAAATGGAGAATACATCATTTCATTACATTCGTTGTCCGCAATTGATTGGCACCTATCTAAGACGTATGTAAAGCTAATAACCCAGATCTAACAAGCGGGGGGGAACTTCATGGCACCCCTGCCCTCGTCCACATCAACGTTGCGGGAAAAGAGTGAAAAAATTTCAAAAGACGCAACGTAAACCGGGTAAATAAAAAAAAAAAGAAAAAGAAAAAGGAAAACAAGACTACTTGGAAATATGCCGAGCCTGGGCGAAGTGTTTCTTTCGTTTTCCAGGCTAGAGGTGCCGATGGATGGCGACCTATCAAATCAATACTGGATGCCTTGGGAGCCTAGAACTGACAAGACAAGGCGGGGAAGAATGGGGCAAGACCATGTATAAAAAGATGTATACGTCATTGTAATATCATCAAAGCTTCTTATTGGCCAGGCCGATCCTGTTCTTGTCCACGTCAAAGGCCACAAAGATGGCCTTGAGCATCACGTCTCCTAGGACCGTGACCTCCATGTCCTGCGCGCTCTGCATGCCGCCCCAGCAAAAGGACGGGTCCGAGTCGAGAGGTCCGTAGTTGAGATAGGGACCCGGTATGCGGAGGACGTGTTCTGTGCCGGGGAGCTTGAAGAGCAGATCCGGGAGGGACTCGGCTTGTGAGCAGGGGAACATGTATGCTTTGGACAGGGGGGAGGCGCTGCTTCTGACGCCCGGGATGGACAGCCAGTATCTGCTGGCGAGGGGGTCGGGCAGGAACATGAGGGATGTGCCCGTGTCGATGGTGGCTTGGAACCGGTGGTACATCCACATCGGGTGGTCGTCCTTCCAAGCCGTCAGCTCTAGATCGATGTCCCAATGGGGGCTGTCAGGACGGGACGCCAGCCATGTCATGTTGTCAGAGGGGATAGCACCGTCGATGAACCCGAAGTCGAAGCGGCTGGGACCGTTTTTGCGCAGATCGACTGCGAAGAGCGGCCTATGCAGGTGCGGGCGGAGAATGGACAGAAAGGATGGCGTAGGGGGCGTGATGTTATTGGGGAGGCGTTTGGCGAGGCCCATGATGCCGCTAACGGCGAGTTCGGTTTCGAACCGCGGTGCCATGATTTGCGCAGACTCGATCGTTGCGTTGGGGACTCGGAAACCGCCTAGGCGGAGGGTGTCGCGGTACACGATGCCTGTGGCTGTGGTTCCATCAACTGCAGGTCGCCTCTTGTCAGTCTGTGGGTTTACTGTACAACATGAGCTGTCTACATGAAGTTTCAAGACATCAGGGGGATAGGTGAGAAAGATGGCATACGGTACTCGACGCTCCAGAAAGCCTTGTCGATGCGCTGCGAGGTCGAGGACGTCCCTGGCTTGTATCTCGGTGCCCAGGGACCTTGGTCGTTGACACGGTAGATTGTATCTGAAGATTGCACCCAGCTAATGCGTATGCAGTCAGCATCTCTACATCGTCCACGACATGATATAATCTCCCAGGTCGGATTGTACGAACACGTCAGACGATCCTGTGTCCAAGATCATCTTGAGTTTCTGAGCAGGCGTCCCAAACTCAACTTCTGTGATGTACGCCTGGTCATGGACGATAGGCTTCGCGGCAGCAGTGCCTTCTGTTTATGTCAAGAAGTAAAATACCCCAAAAAAGTCAGTCCCCCAATGCCATTCTATGGGATAAAAGGGCATCGCAATTCTTGACCCAACAAGACTCACCTCCCTCTTCGAGCGCGGCTTTCCCCAACGAAGCCCTTAGGACCTTGTTGCCCCATCGCTCATGGGCAAAAGCCCAGTCGTTCGCAAAGTCTCGTCTCTCCTCATTCTTGGACTTAACCTCCAGAGAGAAGCCACGCTTGTTAAAGCCCCGGCCTGGCACTATTACCCCGAGGACGTGGACGATAGCCAAGGAAGCGATGAAGAGCGTTTTCATAATGGGATCTGTTTTTCTTTTTCTCCTTCTTCTTAACACCACTTCGTATAAGCAAATGGCTTATAGGAGCTTCCCGAGTCTCGAGAGGGAAGAAGAAAAAAAAAAAGAAAAAAAAAGAAAAGAAAGAAACAAAAGAAAAGAAAATGGGGATAATCAAAAGTGAGTGACGGCAGTTAATGGAGATGACCGAAATAGCGTGGTGTTGATACGAAGAAAAAGGTAATTTGATCGAACGAATGAATTGTGCGTTTTGGCAATGCAAAGAATGGAGGACCGCATGACAATATGGCTTGGACAATAGCCCGTACATGTATGCTTTTCCAACGGCTGCGGACGGCCTGCCAAGGAGGCACAACTGGCGGCAGCTGCCATGGGAATACACGGGGCAGATTGTAACCTGTGAAAGAAACCTGGTTGGTGCTTCTACAAATGGCAGGCGCGGATGGTCGACCATGCGGCATAGAACATCAGGCACCCTGCCTCCCTCTTTGGTTCGTGGATATTTCAAGGTCATGCTATTATCTGGCTTGGAGTGCGTATGCTCTCGTCCGGCCTTGTTGCTCAGTCTCGTACCCAGTTCCGGATATAGCATCCGAACGAAAGACGAAAAGCATGCACGCATCCATACCGCATCATGGCGACTGCATGCGTGTGACATCCAGTGTAACGACTGTGCGATGCCCGTCGTTGCAACAGAACGACCAAGGCCTTGGTAAACAAACGGACGACCCGGACGACCCGGACGACCCAGATCTTGCAAAATTGCTTCCCCTTCCCGCATCCATGAAGTCATCACTCCGCGCACGGAACATCGTTGTTGAATCAAGGAACAAGGTGAAAAAAAGTAGTCTTAAGCTTGTAGTCTATTCGTGCTTTCCGCTTTTGGTACATATACACGTGGCAATCATGACGTTCTGCACTCCCCTTACAACTCGTCGTGACCAGACTTCTCCTCCGCGCCCTTTTTATCCTCTTGATTGTCCGCTTCATTTTCCGCCTCTTTGTCAGACTTCTGCTCCTTTTCCGATTCCCTCAACTTCTTGAGCAGCTCCTCCATTCTCTCTTTGGTAAGGCGCTCTCCGCCCGTGGGCTCCTCGGCATCCTCGCCCTTCTTCGACTTGCCCTTGTTCTTCTTGTTCTTGCTGGCTTTCTTGTTATTGTTATTGAAGTAACGGACGCCCTTCATAGTCAGCTCCATGCTGACTTTTTCAAGCTTCCGTGCCTTCTCCGTGAGGTCCTTCACAAGGAGAACGGGGTTGTCGGTGATGGCCAACTTGGCTTGCTTCTTCTCCAAATCCTCCAACCAATCTGCGGTCGACTTGCGGAGCGTCTCTAGTTCCTTGATCTCTTCCTTGGAGAACAGAGGAGGCATAGGGCCAGCAGGCTCTTTCTCAGCCTCTTCACCGGTCTCAGTGGCTTTGGTTGCGTCAGCGTCCTCGAGGCCGTCAAATTCATCAGCTGTAGCATCTGAAGGCGCCGCGGGAGTGGCTGGTCCGTTGGCGCTGGAAGTAGAGGCTGTGGCCTGCCACTTCTCATACTCTGCGATCTGCTTGTGGATTCCGTCAACGTAATCACCGGTTTGTTTCAGAACGTTCTTGAGAGAAGTAATCTTGGCTGGGCGCTTGTCCGCCTCATCAATCCTAGTCTGAATGGGAAGGACAATATCCTGAAGAATCTTGAGCTTGGCCTTGAGGGTTTCCTTGCTCGCCTCGGCGCCGTCCTCGTAAAGCCAATCTCCAACTTCACTAGCCTTCTCAGCCAGTGTGGTACGCTCCTTCTCGGTAGACGCAGCGATGAAATCCTCTGCTTCAAGAAGATCCCGCACCTTGTAGGTATATCCCTCAAGCTGATTGAGGGCCTCCTCTCGCTGTAAGCGGGCAGCGTCTGAAGCGGCAAAGGCTTTCAGTCTTTCCTTGACCTTGGTCAATTCGGCCTTTGACAATCCTGGCACACCGGCCTTCTCCAACTCATAACCTACTGGAAGGGATACAATCTGCCTCTTCTTAACCTCCCTGACCTCCTCCGCAGGCCCTGCTGACGCCGACGAGCTGGACGAGGCTGCAGCCTCGGGGCCAGTTTGCTCAGAGGACGAGGCAGACGATTCATCATTCCCCTTCGGGGGCTCCTCAGACCCTTCAGACCCTTCAGACCCTTCAGACCCTTCAGGCTCGGAGGTCTCAGCCTTCTCTTTGTCGCTGGTCAGAGGCTGCTGGTCCTTCTTGCCACCAAATCCGAACAGATTTTTCACGCCATCGACCAAGCGCTCTTTGACCGTAACTTCAACCTCGCACTCAACCGCGGCCTTCGCCACCTGGACTTCGCCATTCTCTGCACCCAACTTGACACCTAGCTTGAAGACAATCTCAGACTCCACGCAGGAAGGATGCTTCTCTTTCATGGCTGCCACAGTAGCAGTCAGGTTTTTCGTGGTTAATAACTCAGTGTCACGGTCCACATCGCCAACTTGCTGATAGAAGGTCAGAGCAAAATCTTGTTGGTCATTGAAAGTCATCTCCTTGGAAACTCCGCCGAGAGGCGAGCTGGCAGTCCATAAACGCTGTCGCTGGGTCTTGTCACCCTTGGCTCGCTTTACGCCGGAAGCATACATGGGCCCTTCGAATATTCTGATCTCTTTGACACGAAAACTAGGGCTGAGCTCAGCTGCTCGAAAGCCAGCACCAAATACAGCTGCTTCATCGGAGTTTACGTTAGATCGAAGCTTGTCCGCAGAACCGACAGCCTTCTCCAGGGCCTTCTGGACAAATGGCGTCCGCGTGGCACCACCATGCAGAATGACCGACGCCAGATCGTTGATGTCGAGACCGGATGCTTTGACGGCGTCATTGATGACGGTCACTATCCTCTCAGCATGACCCTCGGCCATGGTCTCGAATTCAGCACGCGTAAGCTTGTACTTGAAGTCCACCTCCTCGTAAAGGCCCTCGAAGCTGGCTTGGGTGTTTTGGTTGGCACTCAAGACATGTCGCACTCGTTCAGCTTCCTTGCTAAGCTTAGCCATGGCACGTCCATGGGCCTTGACGCCTTCACTGGTGGCAGAGACTTTCTGAGCTCCCTTTGATTCAATGAATTGAGATATCATATGGTCCATAATCAAGTAGTTGAGAGCGTCGCCGCCCAGTGTCCTGTCCCAACCACTGCCCAAAACTTGAACCTCCTGTACAGTTTTGTTGTACTTGCCGATATCCTTGACTGTACGGCTTTGGAACCGCATGAGCGAGGCACTGGTGGATCCAGCACCCATGTCGAAGACAAGGTGGTATTCCGGCTTCTCGCCTGCGTTGATGTTGGGAAATTGTCGGCTGGTAGCGTAGTTCAAGCCCACGGCCAAGCCATCACTAACTAGACTCAGAACCTTGAGACCAGCCAGCTCAGCAGCCAGCTGAATAGCCCGCTTCTCCTCTACAGTGTAGAAAGGCGGAACAGTCAACACTATAGACTGGACGGAGGAGCGACCGCCGGCGGCAGCTTCTGCGTTCTTTTGCACATTCTGGAGCTCCATAGCCAACAGCTCCTCAACCATCCAGGCATCGTCCTCCGGCATCAACGTGCCTGACTTGAAACAAGTCGTGCCACGGGTCTTGTGGGCCATTGATGGCAAGGCCGGGTGGCGAGCAATGTACTCTTTCACCGCGGTATCATCAAGCGGAAGACCCAGAAGCGTCTTTAAATTCGGGTAGACTTCGCCGGGGAATCGCGCGGCAATTGCCATGGCATCTGCGCCATATAATCGCTCGGGGAACTGTCCGGCCTTGGGGCCCGATTTGGAGGGCTTGAAGGCAACCGCAGATGTTTCTTTTCGTCGGGAGTCTTTGGTCAGGACGATCTCGAGGGGAATGCCCGGCTTCACCAAGGTGGCTTTGATGTACTCGGTGCCTAGGTCAACGCCGAGGACAGCCGCGGCGGCGAACACGTTGGCGGAAAAGACAATGATGGCTCCGAGGAGCATCTTGAGTGGCGAGAGCGTCGAGAGCGCCATTGTAGAAAAAGACCTTTTTTGCGTAGATCCGCCCAGGTTTACGGGGTACTTAGCGCCACATTAACCCGGGATGTTTTAAGCTGAAGTTGGCAGAAGACGGCTGGTGGGTTGGGTGCGTGCGCGCACAATAGAAGCTGTTATTGTGTCACTGTGCAGTTGGCGCGCAGCTTTCTTTCGAAATGCTTCGAGAGGTTGAGGTGGCCTCTATGGAGTTGCCTCTATGGAGTTGCCTCTATGGAGTTGCCTCGCTGTCATGAGACGGCGGTGGGCCACGACGGGGGAAGTTTGCCAAAGAGGACAACTTGCAGTCTGATGTGACGTGCGTGCCCCCTGCCTGCCTGTCTGTCTGTCTGTCTGTCTGTTCCTCGCGGTTCTTGTTTCGTCCGTCCACCATCTTCTGTGCATATGCACCTACCGCCGCGCGCGCCGATCCGGGTTCGCAAAGACACGTCTGTTCCTCATCCACTGGCTACGGCGTTTCGACCAAAGCTTGGTCACGATTCGTAACGAGGTTTGTGGTAACTGTCACCACCAGGACAGGTGCCTCGGGGCAGGTATCCCATCGCGGCCGCCCCGATTCTCAGTAGCAAAGCACTCTTGCACTCGGATAATTTCCCAGTATGAGTCTTACAAAAGTGTGATGGAACGTTCTAAAATGGCTATAGACATCTGCAAAGGAAATTTTTTTTTTTTTTTTTTTTTTTTTCGAACAAGACCTTGTAGAATTCGCCATCGTGGGAATGCCGCGCGAGGGTACCTAGGAGGTTATGCTGCGAGGCTGGCATTTCCAGCAGGGGTTGTTGCCCGATAGGAGCTGCCCAGTCCCAATCTTGAGCTCCGATAAGGGTTAGATGGGTCCCTGCACCTGCGAGGCTGAAAGCATCTCCATCTCCTACAACTCAAACTTCCGAAAAGCAAAAAAGCATGAATGAGATGAGAGAGCACGGCGGCCCCTCATTCGTGGCCAAAATCCAGCTTGGGGGCTTTCTTCATAATGGGCTCTTTCGTAAGCAAACCATGCCTTGTCAGTCTTCTTCTCCTTCTTCATCTTGGCCTTGAGCAAAAGACACACCGTCACTGCGTCGGCTTTCTGCATTTTGTTATTTTGAGCAAACAAGTTGTTGGCAAGTCATCAACATAGTGCCCGTCTTGCAGACCATATGCCCCATGGCTTTAGTGTCATTCGTGAATGCTTTCTGTACTGTTGATACAAAGCCCAATGCAGACCTTACCCTGGCCCGTCGCCCCAACCTACACAAACGTCGTTCTTTCCACACCACATGCGAAGCCAGGTGCCCCCAGCAGACGCAGCAATGTCCACCAAAATCCCTCTAAATCGGGCGGTTGCGCTCTCATAGTACCAAATGCAATGCAATGCGATGTCATATGATGCCCCTCGTCTATGTCCACAGGCATATCCCCCCGAAACCGGCTCAAATCCCGCCGAAACGCCACCATGACATGATGTACAGATAGTCCTTTACTTAAATTCACCCAAAGACGCCGAATATGGCACAAAGAATTCTCGTCCCACCGCGACAACTTCAAGACAAATCCTCGCTGCGGCGAGGACGATAAGATATTCCCCCGCGACCGCGACCACGTCCGCGACCATCGCCACGATGACCACCGCGGCCACGGTGCTCTCCTCGTCCACGGCCTCGCCAGTTGCCATTCGGCTCACGTTCCTGACGGCTCTTGGTGCGCTGACCATGGTGGGGCCCGTCGTTATAATCAGGCTGTTCGTAGCGATTTAGTTCTGTGAGCTGCAGATAACCTTACGAGGCCAATACAAAAGGAGTGAGCTCACCTGCTTGGCCGGTTCAGGGTGGTCGTCCGCCCAAGATTGCGACCGACGCGCATCGACATTGGCAATGGGAGCGGCATTCACCTCAGTCTCGGTCTCCAATGATTCACGGGGCACCTTGACATCCACCCACTCCTGCGAAGCCGAGAGACCATTTTCAGTATCCCAATGTGATTCGGACCCGACATTGGCACTATCAACATGATTGGCATTAGTTGGCATCTTTTCAGCAGTCATTGAAGTAGCCTGTTCATACGTCGCGGAAGCATCGCCGGCAGTGGTTTCGGCAGCAGCAACCGCAATAGGATCAGCGACGTTTGCTTCGGGAGCAGCACCCTCAGGGTGCTGCGCACCATCGCCGTAGAAGGGTGTCTTGTATTCCTCGGAGAGAGTTTTGACAACAGAAACTGGTCATCAAACTTAGCTCAAGTGCTCGCATTTACCAAAACGAGCTCCAGGGCCAGGAGACACTTACAAGTCGTATGAAGCTCTTCACCGGGGACACTCAGCACCTTGTCATCCGTCCCCTGCACGAGTTTCAGCATGGCAGAAACAGCGCCTTCGTCGCCAGCATAGATAGCGAGCAAAACTCCCTCAATAGCCTGACTTTCATCCGACTCAGGATCACTAGCTTCCTCACGGCGATAAGCAGCAAGTCTGAGGAATTGTGACAGTGTCAGCAGATTGGCCTTCAGAGACTGCTGGAACTCGGCCTTGGCTTCGCTAACAGCATCCGCCTTGGCTTTCTCCAGACATTTTGCCCACTCAGCCTTGTCTGCCGCAGCGCGTAAGCGATACTGGTCATGTACTTTCTGGTATTGCGCCAACTGCTCCTCTGCCCATGTCAACTGAGCTTGTAAGGCAGGCTTCTTCTCAATCTGAGCCTTCTGGTCCATGTTGATCACCTTGGCAGCAACAAGCTCATCGATAGTCTTGCCGGCGTGTTGGCGAAGAAGGGAATCGGTTTTCGAAGCATTTGTCTTGATAATTGATTAGCAAATCTGTCTGACCAGCAGGAATAGGACATAATAATAAGAGTCATGTTTGGTGGCATACAATTTTCTTGTTTAAATTACGAATATTCCTAGTCAACCATGGTCAGGTCTGTCATCGTGAAAAGATTCGAGGATTCGGGTAGGAGAGTGATGTACTTTTGAAGCTCCTTGATATATGGGCTTTCGTAGCTTTCGTCTTGCGATTCGGTCATAGCAGCGGATCCATCATTAGAGGCAGGTGATTTGACGCATCCAGAAGCGTTGGCCAGCTTCTTCTTGGAACCCTTGGGGGCGGACTGGGTAGCGGCTGCAGCCATTGCTAAGATCTCGAACTGCAACAAGTGGAGGTTTTCGTTAAGGTTGTGAAAAAAACGGGGTTGTCAGGCAAAGCAAGCCTTGGTAGCGCCGAGATGGTGATGCTTTACTAATTAGCGCGCAGACGATGGCAATCAGTGAAAGATTTATTTCAAATCGGCCAGAATGACGAAGGACAAAATGCTTTTCAAAAATTTGGTATGATGTGTCGCAAAGCAAACAGGAGCAGGAGCGGATTCACAATGTGCGGAGTTTCGGAGCCTGATGCTATGGGCCCTCCTTCCCCCTGCAGCGCCTGCACGGACAGCTGCGAGGCCAGCTGCCCACTTCTAGAAACAAACAGAATCAAGTCCTTTGAATCATGGCTGGCCAGCTGGGCTGACAAAGTGCCAACGCGGCCACGATTGCATCAGTTCTACAATTACTCAACTCTGCTATTGAATCAACTTGATAGTTTCTTTGTCTGCAGCGCGCAAGATATTTAACAAATGGATCCCTCGTACTGGTAGCTATTCCCTGTGGCTTTATGCCCATCTGTAGCTGTGTATCGCCACTCGAAACAGATCGGTCAAAAAGCGGCGGCGCCGCAACATACTTGGAGAGTTAACTGTCGGACTCGAGACGCAATGTTCGGCAGCTAATCGTTGTTTGCTGAGAACAACCAGTGTCTAGGGGCCTAAGAAACGGCCGTCCAATAATGCGCACATGGTCCCAATACACACTATCAAGTGCTCGTTTGCTCCTCGTATGCGTTGTTCTTGCCTGCATTGTGCAGCGTTGCATAGAGACTCGATCGTTAGCAGGTGATGAGTTCGGCATCCAGACGCCCTCGTCACCCCTTGAACTTGGCTAGCGTATCCTAGACAGCTTGGTTAGATATTCCTATAATTATTGAATTGGAGGTGATTCAGTTACTTACGCGAGTAACCTTGTTTACGCTTCTCGCAGTCAAACCTCGCTCTCCAGACTGCTTCGCGTAAATCGCGGCTTCTTTTACAAGGCTACAACAGGTTCAGCGTTCGATCGTAACGAAGGATAAACAAAAGAAGTAACCTGCGAAGGTATCAAGGAAAGCCTTACGTTTCCATAAACAAGACATAATTGAGAAAAATCTATCATCATCGTCAGCGTCATTCTGATGTTTAGAAACGCGTTGGCACATACAATGACGTCTACATTCTTCTTCATGTTCATGTTTGAATGGGCCTTTATAATTTTTTTAATAGTAGCCCTGGGATAGGCCTTTTTCCCCATAGCCATGATGGACACGTACTGAAGACGATTATCCCAGCGACGGAGCGTCGTGTGCGATATAGCAAGCTTCGAGGACGCGTGAACTCGTAACTACAATACCTTCATGATCCAACGTTGTAACTGCCAGGATAACGTGCCCGTATGGCATGGCGGCGGCCGAGAATTTCCCAGGCACAGTACGAATATTGAGATGAGTCTAGTAATGCACAGTAGCCCCACCATCAAGAGTTTGGCCTTGGGGGTGGGTGAAGCAGCAGAGCGGTCGTGGCCACGACCATTAAAAGGCTCGACCGCTTCCAGTTAAGACATCTTGGCCTTCGAGATGGCATCTATAATGCAGCGTCGCATGGTATGGGAAGAAAGCCCCCTCAAATCACACCTTCCGATCGTACTTTATGATGATGTGGTACTGACATTGCCACTTAGCTTTCCAAGGAGGACGAGAAGGCAACTGGCGACGAAGTTGAAGTGCGAAGAGAAGATCAGGATAGAATCAACCAGTTCAGTCGACTGCATCAACGCACACTCGTCCTGGAAGAGGATCTCAAGAACAAGAATGTAAGCGCTCAAAAGAAGAAGTCTAGCATCAACTACATCAGTGCATTGATTAACCTAGTTTCTGCAGAAAGAAAAAGATGAATTAGATGATTTATCGACCGAGTTGGAGCTTGCTGACGAGGACAAGAAGATTCAGTACTTTATCATTGGTGAACATTCCGCTGTCGTGACGGTTTGGAACTGACCATCCCTTCTGCTACAGATACAAAATCGGCGACGCATTTTTTCATATTCCACTGGAGCAAGCACAGGAGATGTTGAAAACGGCCACGACTAGATTGGATGACGAGATGAGCGCGTTGGAAGACAAGATAAACGCGGTGCGGGATGAATTACAGAAGCTCAAGGTCGAGCTCTATGCAAGATTCGGGAAGCAAATCAACCTCGAGACCTAGATGGGAGAAAGAGAAGAACGGACAAAATGACGAATTTTCCCCATTTAAAAGCGCCGAGATGTTCGCCCTTGAAGGGACGAAGAAAAATTTAATGCCGCCCATCAGTTCGCCGTTGCATCTTGCGTATGTGACCTGTCAACCCCAGCGTCTCCCCAGCAATTACATACCAGACTTCTGAACATGCGAGCTGTGACTGGCGTGCGCCCCGCGTGGATTTTCCGGCAGAATGAGTTCCTCGAACAAGAAGGCACGTCATCAACAGTCCTCATATTAAGCAAGCCCAGACGCCCACCCAGGAACATTATCTACCCTTGGATCGATATGGTTGTATGGTGACAAACAAGTTTAACTCGGAAAGGCCAGGAGATTGTTAGGGGAAGGTAGGGGTCCTTTTTTGTGCCGGTGACATAGTTGGCCGTTCGGCAAACGCGGGAAAAGTTGCACTGTCGTTACCACATGCCTATCTGCCGAATCGCAGGGGGGGGGGGGGGGGGGTTGGGGTTGTCCAAGCGAGAGTGATCATTCAACGCGAAGATTGTTTTGAGACAGTCTATAAGAGTGTCCCATCTCCCTTTTGTCTTTGTGTATAAGTGACCCAGCGTCACTTTCGATCTCTTTCTGCAAAATCACTTTCGCTTTTGATTCCAATCACATTAATCCATCTTTCGAGTCATTCTTTTGATCGTATTTCATTTTGTCTCTCAGTCCTTCGTTTGATACTTGGCAATGCCTATGCCACATCGCCGGACGATATTGAGGCATGATGGGTAAAGATCAGCCCGTCGAGACCCTAGTTGTCTCCAACTTGAACCCTTCCAAAGGTGCGTACAATCTCTGCAAGGTCCTCATTTCAGTATATCTGCGTCCTGCCGTCTCGAAGAGCACATGCTCACCCATCATAGAGGAACCTCTCAGGATCTTCGACGCAAGCAGCGTCGCGACCTCCCTTGCCTCGCCCGGCATCAGCCATTTCACGAACCAACCCGCTCACCCAAACCCCCTGGACGCCATCCAACCGGCAACTCGAAGCGACGCCAACTACATCGTCATCGGCTGGGAAGACGACGACCCTGAAAACCCGCATAACTGGTCCTTTGTTGGTGCCTCCCCTCTTCCAGCCTGGAGCACACCGCTCAGGGGGCATGCAAATTGACGCGCACATCCACACAGTTCAAGAAGTCGTACGCCCTCCTCGTGATATGCATGCTCGTCACCAACTCGACAATGGGGTCCGCCTTGCCCTGCATGGCGATCCCCCAGATGATGAATGAGTTCGGCCAGAAGTCGCAGGAGCAGAGGGTGCTTCCTATATCCGTCTTCCTGCTGGGCTACGTCTTCGGGCCCGTGATATGGGCGCCTCTAAGCGAGCAGTTTGGCAGAAGGGCCCTCACAACAATCACCTTTGCCGCGTTTTCGCTCTTCACCATGGCCTGTGCCCTGTCTCCGACGTGGCCGTCCCTGCTGGGCTTCCGGCTCTGCTGCGGCGTGTTTGCCAGCGCGCCTATTGCCGTCGCAGCAGGCATTTTGGCCGACGTATATGGCGATGCTCGCAGCAGGGGCAAAGCCTACTCGGCGTACCTAGTGGTAAGGGACGTGTCATCCCTGTTTCTCTCGACATCTCATGGCCAGACAACAGAAGAAAAGACTAACGGAAGCCTCAGACAACCGTCTTTGGCCCCATCTTCGGCCCCATAGTATCAGGCTTCGTTTCCCCGGCCATCGGCTGGCGCTGGGCCTTCTGGGTCGCCCTCATTTACGCCGCCGTCACCATGGTCATGCTCCTCCTTCTCCCCGAAACCTGCCACCCGATTCTCCTCAGCCGGCGCGCCCGGCGCTTCCGCCAAAACGGCCAGCCGTTCAACGTCGTCGCCGCACGGGACCTCGAAGCCGTAGACCTCAGCCAGCTCATAAGCAAGGTCCTCACCCGTCCCCTCCGCATGCTCTTCTTCGAGCCCATCGTCGCCGCAACATGCGCCTACCTAGCCCTGGTCTACGCCATCTTCTACATGTCCTTCCAGACCTTCCCCATCATCTTCCGCTACCGCTATGACCTCTCCCCCGGCGTAACAGGACTGTGCTACCTACCTATCGGAGCCGGCGCCTGTCTATCTATGGCCTCCTTCTGGTGCTGGGACAACTACGTCGCCAAAGCAGCTTCGAGACAAGCAAAATGGACCCAGAGCGATGAGAACCGCCGCGTCCCTCTCGCTACAATAGGCGGGCCCCTCTTCGTCATATCCCTCTTCTGGCTAGGCTTCACTGCCCGTCCGTCCATCCCCTTTGTGGTGCCTATGCTTGCTGGTCTGCCCTTTGGAATGGGCTTCCAGCTCATATTCATGACTCTGCTCAACTACCTAACTGATGCATATGAGGTCTATGCTGCGTCTGCAAACGCAGCTGCCTCGACGTCGCGATCGATACTGGCCGTTGTTCTGCCGCTGGCTACGAAGACCATGCTTGACAAGCTGGGTGTCTCCGGGGCGTGCGCGCTGCTGGGCGGCATTAGCGCAGTAATGAGTGTCATCCCTTTTGTTTTCCTCTGGAAGGGACAAGCAATCCGGGATCGATCCAAGTTCTGCACCGCGTTGCGAAAGACGAAGGAAGAAGCGGGCAAGTAGACACGGGGGAGCCCGGTTCACGAATGATGGGGGCATTTTACTTCGGACATGTGGAAATGGACCAGAGGTACAGTTTAAATGATATACCGGGATGTCGCACTAGATGAACGGTACAGTTGGGAGGAACTCTGGCAGGACTTCGTCATTCAGCTTTGCAAGGGGTCAGTGGATGCTGGCCTTCACTGAACTAAAAGATAATGTATCACCAGATAAATTAAGATTATTAATAGTGTCTATTACTAGAGACAAGGTGCCGCGGTGTGCCGCGGTGATTTTCTTCATACGCACCCACTGAGCTTTTTTTTTTCTTTTTTTTTCTTTTTTTTTGTGTGTGTGTGCGTATAATCTTTTTTCATTGGTGACAGCAGAGTTTCATGCTTATTGAAGCATATGCCGCAGTTGTGACGAGAAGTTACCAATGTACCATGATTAGTTCAACATGGGTTTGCGACTTCGTTGTATTGCATACTGTATTCTCGCATACTATTTCCACATAGTCGAGGATGAACAAGCGCTGCGTCAGATTACATCCGCAACATAGACGTGCCGTTCTGACAGGCGCCCAGTAAATAATCTATTCTTATTCGGCAACGTATGTTCAGATTGAACTTCCTTCATGTCCATTCGCGAATGATTGTTGGGTCCGGTCCCTGAAAGAGCGTCATTTAATTCACAATTCAAAATATGAAAAATGTCTTGCGACATCATGTATCCGTGGTGCGATTATCCCCAAGTTTCGAGAGACCGGAGAGCGACTTCTGGAGCTTTGCTTTAAGAGATGTACGTTTTGGTGCTCCTTGCGATCCTTCTATGCACTCTGCCCCGAATTGACCAGTTCCGGAGTCTTTCAAGGGAATAATTGCAGGTAATGGTTTATTCAAATTCAGTGCAGGCCGGTTTTTTGGACGCTTTTCTGGGGTATCCAATGTAGTAATATATGCACCCAAAAGTTCCGGCATATCACCGTCATCTGCAAGGCTGGAGAAGATCGTTTCTTCAGCTGTAGCATATGAACTCTTTCCTTCTGAATGACCAAGACCTTTCCATGTCGGCAGTCTGCTATACCCTACACTACCGCATCAGTTGAATTACTTATTGATGTCTTAGCAATGAACATACAACGAATTGGAGAAAGTTCAAGGTTTTCTATATCTTGCTGGCTGAGAACGTAGCCATCTTGATCGTTGCTTGATGGACTCGAAGCAACGCTTGGTATTTTCGAAGGGTAATTCGAAGATCCCTTTTCTTTTGCTCTCGTAGCTACGGCAGCGTCTGATTGCGGGCACGGTGATTGATTCTTGTCATATTCTTCGTCGTCGGAACTTCTGCGTTCCAAGTCGCGTTGCTCCACATTAGCTAAGCGTAGTGATTTGGCGCTGCTGGCATCGTCAGATGTAGAGAGCGAAGACTCCATGATGCTATCCACGCCGTCGATATCATTAGTTGTTGAAGAGGGACGGACAGCTGGATGCGGACCTGCATGTGTGCATTGTTCGACTTGAGGAGCTGAGGCGTCGTTCAGTTTCATGCCTTGTGCAATTAGCCATACACCCAGAGCAGATTGATCGTCCCACGCGTTTGATCCATGGCGTATGTTGAACTCGCTTTCTAATCCAAGGACCCTTTCCATACGAGATGAACCAGGCTCACAGCTTGAAGAACAGGGTGACGTTGAAACCATCGAGGTGCGCTTCTTCTCAGGTAGCGGACCACGAAAAGGACTATTGCGAGACGGCACATCGTGCTCTGTTCTGAAGCCAGCATTGCCTGATTCCATGCCTGGTGAGGAATCTGCCATGTGGGACTGAGTGGATTGCGACGACAAAGATTCCGAGTCTTGACTGGGTGTTGATGCTACGGCATAATTGTCGACGGTGAACTCGATTGTGTCTCTAGGACCACCTCGAGGACTGCTCATGTCAGCAAGTGAGGCACACTGCCGAGTGGTGTGGTTTGATATGACAATAGGTAGGTTTTGTTGTCCATCCCTCTGCAACTCGTCTTGGATGCGTTTTTGTCTCAAACGCCGAACTTCTGCCCTTCTTGCCAGTTCTTCATCACTATGCCCAATGGATACTCTTGAGTGCCTCCGTGAGCTGCCGTCGTGAGAAAAATGTTTGACCATTCTTGCTTTGATGCCATCGAAGGTGTTGGTGTGTGCCAAGGTTGAGGAAGGTTCGGCTTCTTCTGTGTCAACATGAAAGTCGGACATGTGACATAATTCGAATGGTCCCCCGAAGGGAGAGATTTGTTCGCTTTTGAATTTTGCTCTGGATATTTGACAGTCACTGGGGTTGATGACTGGGTTTTTCCGAGATGGTTTGAAGATGGATGTGAAACTTGACTTTTTCAGTCGTCCCTGACGTGGACCACAGCACCACAAAGAATGCATTGTTGGCGGGTGCGAGAAGACAGAATGGTTCCCATAGCCTCTCGATTGTGGTTTCTCACAGTTGTTCGCTGCTCAAGTGACGAGAGCACCAGATTTGCGCGTCAACTTTGTAGATGAGGAGGCAGAGAGGAAACGTTGGTGAGGATGATGTTCCTTGACCTTGATATCTTGTTTCTGAAGAACACGGTGGCAGGGGGGCATGATCGAGGACAAGACAACCACTGTCTAGTCAACGCAACTGCAGAAAAACATGGCGTTGTTTTAGACAGATAAAAAAAAAATCGATGAGGGGAAGCCCCCATGACGCAGTTTGCGCCTTCCCGTAGCCTTTCACAGGTTCTTCAAAATTCTTCAGTCTGCCAGCACTCCTCAGCCTCACAGGACTCAGGCCGAGGAACCTCGTGCTGCCCGATGGTGCAGCTCTGCAATCGCAAAGACGAAAGTCGACTTTCCGGAATGCAGAGAAAAAGATACCTTGCCTCCATTTCCGATAGTGTTCTGCATTCTGCACAGACGTTATGAAGTCGGTTACGTACCATGGGTCGGCAAGCATACACGATCACAGAGAAGATATGGGCGCAACGAGCCAGAGCAAGACGACAGTGTGGACATAGTCAATGACGAGCTGGGCTCCAGACCCGATTTGGAGCATCTGGGGGGACTTGGAACCAAATCTGCTGCTCTACCGACGTCTTTCTACTATATGGCAGATGTGAGGATATTGACGTATGCAAGTAGAAGCTTGTCTTATCGTGTTAGAGTTTTCACGATTGAGCCAGCGTACTACTGCCCTCCGATTTTCTTGTCATCTACAGTACCGTAGTCGACGGGATGCTGCAAGAGGAGCGAGAAGTCATTGTCTTTGCCTTGAGTGTCCCGGTCGAGTACTCCGAGGGCCGACTTTGGTCGGAACTACATGTTCAGTCTGTTGTAAGAATCGAGAATCGATCCTTTGCATTTACGACAGCTGACAGGTTTTGGCAGGTGCCGATGCCATGCAATAACTACCCAAGGCAGCAACGCAGGTAAGAGGTAAGCAGGTAAGCAGGTAAGCATGTAAGCGGGCAGGTGCCAGGCAGGGTAGGTCGGTAGGTAAGCAGACTGAGGTGTGACAGGAAACGATGCCAACCACCAAAGTTGGGCGGCAAGACGGGTGTGGGGCAGGAGCTGGGGCCAGAGACTACACTTTCGACCGACAAGGGCCATTGACCAATCATATCGTGTGTGTAGTCTGAGTTACGGAGAATACAGGTCGCTGAACCAGCGAGGAAAGTGGGTCAGTATGGGCGTATCCTATTATTGAGCTTCAAAACATGGTTGCTGCGTTCCGTAGTCGGAAAGTGTATGTATGAATGATGAATGATGAATGATGAATGATGAATGATTGATGGACTCGGTCTAGTGGTTATAGTGGGTGAAGGCACGCAGTTTTTTCTTCCACCTGCGTTCGGTAACCTCGAGCATCGGTGCTACCTCCCCGCATGATGAATAAGGTGCCGACGCAAAAGCCGCAGGGCATTCATTCCACACATTCATTGTACGCCATATTCATATTTCATATTTGACCAACTGTGCTTGCTGAAAACCACCAGGGACGGAGTACGTAGTAATCCATGTCAACTCTACATCGAGACGCCTTACCAAGTAAGTTTGACCACGTGCTCAGTACAATCTCGTCTTCCATTGTACAACCAACCCGAATCGACCCCTCCCCCGCTTTCGGCGCCCAGTTTTTCCCTCTCGCCCAAACTGGCGGCGAGTCAAATACTACGCAAGCTGTTCGATTGATTGGGAGATCCCGCTCAGCCTTCTTTATTTCTTCCCCTCCCCATCCACTCTCATAACTTTTTCCTTCCTTCCTCCTCCTTTCAAGCTCTTCTTCCTCCCTCTTCTCCATACCTTGACACGGAGAATCGTCCCAACTTGGTCGATTCACTGTGATAAACAAGGCTCTGTATCATCCGGTGAGCACTCGCCCGTGCATTTTCCCTCTTCCCCGTTGCAATTGTGCTGCAGGTGCTCAAGTCCCATTTGTCACGCTCACGCACGCTGACGACTCCAATCCTCCGACATCAGAGCATTTGAAGATATCAATTCCACACCTGAGAGTCTAGGCACCAATCGTCAAGATGGTACATTCCGCCATTCTCGGTTTTCCCCGCATGGGAGTCCTGCGTGACCTGAAGAAGGCTACCGAGGCTTGTGAGTAAAGCTGCATACCGAATAACTGCCAAAATGATAATCTATATGGAGTTTGCTTCTAACCATACCGACAGACTGGGGTGGCAAGATTTCTCAAGCTAGCCTACTTGACGAGGCCAAGCGTCTGCGTCTTGCCCACTGGAAGATACAGAAGGATGCTGGTGTCGACATCATCCCAAGCAACGACTTCGCCCTATACGACCAAGTCCTTCACCAGATTCAAGACTTTGGTGTAAGTTGACACTTGCAGCCCCAATATCAATGAAAAGACAAAGTCGGCTAACGCGACTATAGGCCGTTCCTGAGCGTTATACCAAGGACGGTCTCGATGCTGTTGACCAGTACTTTGCCATGGGCCGTGGCCACCAGAAGGGCGGTATCGACGTCCCCAGTCTGGAAATGGTCAAATGGTTTGACTCAAATTATCACTATGTCAAGCCTACTTTCCAGGATAACCAGACTTTCAAGCTGGTGGACACACCCAAGGCCGTTAACGAGTTCATTGAGGCCAAAGACGCCGGTATCAACACTCGACCTGTCCTTGTTGGTCCTGTGAGCTTCCTTCATCTCGGCAAGGCCGACCGTGGCCAGTCTGTCGACCCTATCGATCTGCTCGACAAGCTCCTGCCCGTCTACGAGCAGCTCCTCATCAAGCTGAAGGAGGCTGGTGCCGAGACTGTTCAGATCGATGAGCCAACCCTCGTCTTTGATCTTCCTGCCAAATCCAAGGCCGCTTTCAAGCCTGCTTATGAGAAGTTTGCCAGCTTAGGTGACAAGATACCCAAGCTCGTCTTCACCACCTACTTTGGAGATATCGTTCACAACTTGGATCTCCTGCCTAAGGATATTTATGCCGTTCACATCGATCTCGTCCGCAATCCTGAGCAGCTCGAGACTGTCGCTGGTGCCATTGGCTCCAAAACCATTCTCTCCGCTGGTGTTGTTGATGGACGTAACATCTGGAAGACCAACTTCAAGCGCGCCATTGAAATCGTTGAGTCTGCAATTCAGAAGGTCGGCAAGGATCGCGTCATTGTTGCCACCTCCAGCTCCCTTCTTCATACTCCTCACACTCTTGCCAGCGAGAAGAAGCTGGATCCCGAGGTTGCCGACTGGTTTTCCTTCGCTTCTGAGAAGGCTGTTGAGATTGCCATCATTGCCAAGGCTGTCACTGAAGGCCCAGCCGCTGTGCGTGAGCAACTCGAGGCCAACGCCAAGTCCATGCAAGCCCGTGCCACCTCTTCCCGGACCAACGATCCCAAGGTCAAGGAACGCCAGTCCAAGGTCACTGAGAAGGACCACCAACGTCAGTCAGAGTTCCCCACTCGCATCGCTGCACAACAGAAGAAGCTCAACCTCCCTCTCTTCCCCACCACAACCATCGGTTCATTCCCTCAAACCTCTGAGATCCGTGTCCAGCGTAACAAGTTTACCAAGGGTGAGATCACCCAGGAGCAGTATGACAAGTTCATTGAGGAGGAAATCAAGCAAAACGTCAAGATTCAGGAGGAGCTTGGACTCGACGTCTTTGTCCATGGTGAGCCTGAGCGAAATGACATGGTTCAATACTTTGGTGAGCGCCTCAACGGCTACACCTTCACTACCCACGCCTGGGTTCAGAGCTACGGTTCGCGTTGTGTGCGACCTCCCATCATCGTCGGTGACATCTCCCGACCGGCCCCCATGACTGTTAAGGAATCCAAATACGCCGTCTCCGTATCTAGCAAGCCTATGAAGGGCATGCTTACTGGTCCTGTCACTTGCTTGCGATGGTCTTTCCCTCGTGACGACGTTCACCAGTCTGTTCAGGCTCAACAGCTTGCTCTTGCCCTCCGCGATGAGGTCATTGACCTTGAAAAGGCCGGTGTCGATGTCATACAGGTCGATGAGCCTGCTTTGCGCGAGGGCCTCCCTCTCCGCTCTGGCAAGGAGCGTGATGCTTACTTGGAGTGGGCCGTCAATGCTTTCAAGCTGTCCACCGCTGGTGTCGAGGATGCTACTCAGATCCACTCCCACTTCTGCTACTCCGAGTTCCAGGACTTTTTCCACGCTATTGCCGCTCTTGATGCTGACGTCCTGTCCATTGAGAACAGCAAGTCGGACGCCAAGCTGCTCCGCGTCTTCGTCGACTCTGCCTACCCCAGACACATTGGACCTGGTGTCTACGACATCCACTCTCCCCGTGTCCCCAGCGAGCAAGAGATCCGTGACCGCATTGAGGAAATGCTTCAGTTCCTCAAGCCCGAGCAGCTCTGGATCGATCCTGACTGCGGTCTCAAGACCCGGCAGTGGAAGGAAACCAAGGAGGCTCTGGTCAATATGGTCAACGCCGCCAAGCATTACCGCGCCAAGTACGCCAAATAAATTACTCATCACCACGTGTGAGTTTAGCCGCGTATTGGGAACACGAATACTGTTTACTGTATTAATGGCATATCGGACGCCTCGTATGTTTCTCGGGGGTCTGTTCTTTTCTTTTGTTGTGAACTTTGATTTTGTTACTAAATGAGCCAGATACGATCTCAACATCGGCGTTTATAGGATGGATTGATGACTAAAAGAAGTGTTTAAATGCATCCCGAGGAAGTTGGTAAAAAGATTATAGGCAAAAGGTACTGGGTTGTGCAAGTGGTTTGGCGAGCATTCAACATTAAATGCGAATAGCACACATTCCCAGTTGGGGGTGGAGACAATTTTTCGTAACGGCCAGTTTTCAAAGATGAAATAAAATAAAATGGTAACTTGATCCTATATAATGAGACTCTTTAACACGATGGCGTTTTTGTGGACTGGCAACGGGCTTCCCTGGCATGTTGCTCTTTCTGACAATAGCTAGGAGCAAGCAGATTGATCAACACACCCGTTTCAACCTGGAGAGTATGCTTTATATGTGGCTCAGTGTTATAAGCTCCTCAATTTGAGGGGAGACCACACTTGAAACTTCTTTCCGCTTTGAGTACCTGCCTATCCAGGTACTAAGCGACTTTGGTATCGTCGTTACATTTGCAATCTGCGGTACCAATAAATCTACTCCTTCGTTTATGAAGATTTTTTTTTTTCAAAAAAAAAATGCTGGGAAATATCCAGTGTCTATCATGCGCATTCGTCTTTCCAAATCTGAAAGTGCTATCACAGGACCAATTTCATAATGAGTGTAGAATTGAAGACAACACCTCATCTTGACACCTTGGTACATTTTCATGTATGCTCTTGGAATGTGACACGTCCCACGGGCTGCTGTCTGACGCAATTAGAAACAGACGTGATGGGGAAGCCGAGTTGTTTCCGCCTGAGATGTTGTCTGGGCGGATGGCAACTCTCGCCAATGATGGAGCGTTCCTGTCGTATTCCCCCCCAGGGCCTCGAGCAAGGAGATATCACGTAGCAACAACTCGCAGGAAAATTATGTCGATGAGAGATTCTGGCTCAACTGCTTCAAGTGCATGTCGAAAAACGAGGAGACATGATGCATACATACTTTGTTGGAGGTTGGACCAGGCTTCAGTGTAAGCTAGAGGTTGAATTCTCAATCATGTCACGTGCACCCGCGTGGCCCCTTTGGCGCGTGTTTCATGCCGCGCGAAGATGCCTATGCCTAACGAAACATGACGTCCATGTCAAAGCTCCCTTGTCATTGACATGTCGCCAAACATTATCGCAGACTCTGATGGCGATGATTCTGGAGCCGATTCTGGAGCCGACTCTCCCCCTCTCGTGCCACGCCTCGATGCCGAGCATGCTTCTCAAGGCCTCGATGATGGCCAGTCTGCATCCACAGACCCCAGCTTCTTCAACACCGTATTCAATGAACAGCAGGCTGCCGCTAAGGAAGGATCAGATGACAAGGGAGCTATAGAATTAACTGGAGAAAGCGATGCCACAGATTTCCTATCTTTTGATCAGGGTCTTCAGTGCGTGGCAAATGCCGAAATGCATGATGATAGCCTATGGGAGGTCCCGAGTAGCCCCGAGGTCATAAAGCCCAAACGCTCGACGAGGAAAAATCCTGAAGTCAAGGCTAGAAGGAAAATAACACGTGGCTTGCGCCGTCAGCTTGACGATATAGGATACATTAGTCAAGAAGATGAGCCCGCCACGGGGCGAAGCTTGAAGAGAAGGCGCGTTCAGACGGAGACGGACGACAACTCCAACTCTGATGATCCAGTGCCAACTATGCCCATTGAGGGTCAACTTTCGCTTCACGACGCGGCCGAGGCTCTCACATCTGACCAGAGGGAGCACTGCCCCACTGACAACCGGGTATCACCCACACGACCCTCGAGACAAGGCGGCATCGATATCAGGTCCAGCGGAACCGCAACGAATATCAACACGCCACGCCCAACCTTGACATCCCCGTTGAAATCCGCAACTCCGAAAAGACCAAAGAGCTCTACATATGCAAAGACTATTGAAATCCATGACATGACGTCGACACCCCCAGGCGCAATCAAGTCCAACAACCTAGACGAGGAACATCTGCCAGAAGAGGCAGAGGAGCACCAAACGCCAGCAGTGAAGAAAGCACAATCAGAGCCCAAAGGCACGAAAAAGAAAAGAGGGCGGCCTAAAAAGAAAACTGACGTGATACCGACGAAGGAAGAGGACGATGGAGCAGTCAGAGTGAACAAGAAGCGCGGGCGACCAAAAAATGCCGACAAGACCGTTGATGAAGCTTTGGAGATGACGCATAAGGAACCCGACAGGGAGGAGGCAGACAAACGACAATCAACAGATAAAAACTACGAAAACCCTGCAGCATCGCCGTCCTCGAAGCCTACTGAGGTAGACCTCCCCAACCCTTTGGAGCAACTAGAGTCGGAAGCCAAAGATAGCATTCCGTCCAGGACGGAGGATATCGCAGCTAAGAAAGAAGTATCTATATCGAGCAGTTCTGGCCGGCAAGTGTACAGGGTTGGGTTGAGTAAGAGGATGAAAGTTGCGCCCTTGCTAAAAATGATTCGAAAATGAAGGCTTGGGCGAGCGGCAGTTAGTAACATTGGCAAATCTGGATACGCATATTAACATTGAAAGTTGTGGCAGAATTGACGCACGGCATCACCGCGGCGGCAGTGGCAGTGGCACCACTAATGATGACCACACGATTAAGCCTGCAGAAATGCAGAAATAGCAGACGCACCCCGCATTAGTCCTGATTTGGCAATGGGGCTCTCAGGGCTCTCAGGGCAAGAGTGGAGCCCGGTGTTGTACTTGTTTTCCAGTAAAGGGCGCCGGTGGCAACCACTAACAGCCACTGACAGCCACTGACAGCCACTGAAGGCCACCCAACAACTCCTTGCACTTCCTGGCTGCACTTTGCCAACAATAATTCTTGACTCGTCCGTCTGCTGTCCAAGGCTTTTTTTTGTAAGTCCGCTTCAACCAGTCTGTGAGTGAAGCAGACCCTTTTAACTTATTTAGATCCTTTGCGACCTGGCACATTGCCCCTCCTTTACATTACCCATCATATCGTGCCCAGCCCAGCGTGTCGACATCGCCACCGATTCTCGGCCCACCGCTTCAAAGTCTCAACATTTCGACTTCCTGTGTCAGCACGCCCGCGCGAACCAACCCGATTACCATTGTACGCCCTTCCCTGGGTTGCAAAACACTTAAGATGCCTCATCAAAACGGTGTCCCCAGTGGCACCGGCAGCGTCCATAATCCGTCTCAGCGCTACATGAGTACTCGCGGTGAGGACACCGATGTGAGATACGAACCCTTCTACATTGCGCCATCACCGGCCGGACGGTATCTGCTTGTCCAGCTATAGGGGCCAATCGGCTGTACATGAGGCTTTACTTCCCCATCAGACTTGAAGCCCTCAACGTCGCAGCCTGTACTTGCAGAAAGTGAGAATACAACAACTAAAAGCTTTTGGCTCACACAGTGCTCCTTCGAGGAAGTCGTCCTGCGCGGCTTGGCAACGGACGGAGGCTTGTACATCCCTGAGCAGATCCCGCAGGCCACATCGTGGGAAAGCTGGAAAGACTTGAGCTTCCCTGATCTGGCCCATGAGATCCTGTCGCTGTACATCGCCCCCTCCGAGGTTCCTTCGGCCCATCTCAAAGACATCATCGACAGAAGTTACTCGACGTTTCGGAACAAGGACATCACACCGCTTGTCCACCTCGACGGCAATCATTACCTGCTCGAGCTTTTCCACGGTCCCACGTTTGCTTTTAAGGATGTGGCGTTGCAGTTCGTGGGCAACCTCTTCGAATATTTATTGGTGAGGAAGAACGAGGGGAAGACTGGGCGAGGTAAGTACTGTACTTGCCATCTTACCATTTTGCGAAGCAATAAAACATAAAATGAAAACTGGCATTACTGCACAAGCTTTGCTGCACAAGCCAATTCATTAAAGGAGACGACGACACATCTATGCGTTTTTTTTCCCCCACGCCTTTTCAAATATCAGGAGTCTTCTGTTAGACTGACCAGGCTGCGACTAGACCGACATCATCTCGCTGTTGTGGGTGCCACCAGTGGCGACACTGGATCTGCCGCTATCTACGGGTTACGGGGGAAGAAAGATGTTTCTGTCTTCATCATGTTTCCCAAGGGCCGTGTGAGCCCCATTCAGGAGCTGCAGATGACTACGGTCCTTGACAAGAATGTTCACAATCTCTCGATTGAAGGATACTTTGATGATTGCCAGGTAAAGATTATGCCCTCCTCCCCGCTCTTTAAAAAAAAAAAAAACAAAGACGCTAGTCGCCTAGATTGTGTCGACTTCCAAACTGACATCTTGAAAACAGGACATCTTGAAATCGTTGCTGTCTGACCCCGAAGCCAACAAGCCCATCAATGTCGCCGCCGTCAACTCCATCAACTGGGCCCGCATCCTGGCGCAAATCACCTACTACTTCCACTCATACTTCTCGCTGGCCAAGAAGTCGCCCAGCTTCAAGATTGGCGACAAGGTCCGCTTCGTCGTCCCCACCGGCAACTTTGGCGACATCCTCGCCGGATACTTTGCCATGCGAATGGGCCTCCCGGTGGACAAGCTCGTCATCGCCACCAACGAGAACGACATCCTGGACCGCTTCTGGAAGACGGGCAAGTATGAGAAGAAGCCAGAGCCGGAGGAGGGCCAGGCGCCGGCCGTCGAAGGCGTCAAGGAAACGCTCAGCCCCGCCATGGACGTCCTGGTCTCCAGCAACTTCGAGCGCCTCCTCTGGTTCCTCGCCTACGAGTTCGCCTCGACGGCCGGCATGGACGACGTGTGGAACAAGAAGCAGGCCGGCCAGGAGGTCTCCAAGTGGCTCACGGAGCTCAAGACAACCGGGGCCTTTGGCCCCGTCTACCAGGACGTCCTGACGTGCGCCAAGCGCGATTTTGACAGCCATCGCGTCGACGACGCCCAGACCGTCGACACCATCAGGTCTACGTACCGCAAGACGGGCTACATCCTCGACCCGCACTCCGCCGTCGGCGCCGCCGCCGCCGCAAGATCCATCGCCGACGCCAGCAGCCCCGACACGCACCACATCTCCCTGTCGACCGCCCACCCAGCCAAGTTCTCCCTCGCCGTGGAGAAGGCCCTCGCCGGCGAGGCCGGCTTCGACTTTGAAGCCAAGGTGCTGCCTGCCGAGTTCATCGGCCTGGACAAGAAGGAGAAGCGGGTGACGGAGGTGGAGAGCAACGTGGACACGGTCCGCAAGCTGGTCAAGGCACAGGTCGAAGAGGAACTGGCCCAGGCGTAGACGTTGATTGTTGGCAAAATCATTTTTTCATCAAAGTAGCACTGCGTTTATTTTTTCTCTTCCTTTCCCTCCTTTGTCTTTGTCTTTATTTTTATTCAAAGGGATGACAGAATTCTTTTCAAAAATTTCTCATGGTTTTCTCAGGGGAGCTAGGTGGACCTCTTGTATGACAGTTCAATAGATTCATTGCATGGGCGCGCAATATTTGAGCTAGCATGTGAGGTCTCAATGGGGACAGAAACGGTTCTGCTGCATGCATCATTGACAGCTGATGAATATCCCCTACTCACGCGCCAGATGGACAAGAACTGCATGACCACATTCATTCATGGTATGTAAATGGTACAAGATAATACGGAAAACCCACAAGCAAAGTGCACCATGTCCAGGAACGGTACCTACCCTTTTCCTCTCCCAACCCTCTCTGTACAATACCCCGGGCATTCAACAGGAATGAGCCGATT
>JFZS01000296.1:0-30449 GCA_000709145.1 Balansia obtecta B249 | reverse complement strand
AAAAGAAAAGAAAAAGAAAAAAAAGTTTAAACTAAAACTTACGATGTGCTGTACCCCATCTGCCCGTATCCTTCTTGCCACTTATCAAACAACTGCTAGCAATGTTTGCCAAGGTGGCAGTTTGACAGTCGCTCAAGGCCACATCAATGTGCTGGCCTCTGCCAGTCTTGCTTCTGCCAAGCAGGGCGGCCATGATACTGTTACTCGTGTATAAGCCCGTCGTGAGGTCCGTGACTGCAACTCCCACTTTGACAGGGGGCCCGTCTCGTTGACCGGTGATGTGCATCAAACCAAATTCCGCTTCGACCATGACATCATAGCCAGCACGGCTGGAATATGGGCCCGTTTGGCCGTAACCGGTGATGGATGCATAGATGAGTCTAGGATTGATCTTCTTTACCGTTTCATAGTCCATCGCGTACTTTTTCAGAGTGCCAGGAAGATAATTCTCCACCAGTATGTCGCACTTGGCCACAAGCTTGTGCAAGATCTCGACGCCCTCTTTGTGCTGGAAAGAAAGAGCGAGAGATTTTTTGTTCCTGTTCGTCTGATATTGAGAGTCAGAGAGGCCTGTTGGCTGTCAATTGCAGGATGAAGTGACTTTACTCCGATGAAATACGCAGCCTCTCCTGGCCCGTGGCCGATCGAGCTGGACTTGTACGCAGCATATGGAGGACCCCACGCTCTGGTGTCATCCCCACGAATTGGATGCTCAATTTTGATGACTTCAGCACTGTGTCACACCCATCTTAGCATTCCGGTTCAAGATCAGCCGTTGAGCAGCAGCGCCGCTGTACTCACCCCATGTCGCCGAGAAGTTGAGTACAGTAGGGCTGTGTGGTTTGCCATTAGTACATCCATTTCTGGCTTGCCAACCATGGGGCAGGAGATGTATGAAACCTACACCAGCCAGAACGCGGGTCATGTCCAAGACGCGATAGCCTTCTAGAGGTAGGGGGTTCTTAGCTGGTGTCGAATATCGACGGAAGCCATAATCGGTTAGAAGCGGCCGGACCGCACTTGCGGGACGAACACACCGTGTGACTCTTGACATTGCCGGATAGAGCATCCTGATACACCCCAAGCCAGCACCAAACACCGGAGACATGAGGAATCGTTTCGGAGTCAGCGATGCCAGAGGAGCAAAAGCAGAGCTCACTCTCGGCTATGGACTGAAAGGAGTCGCATTGTGGCTCGGCAACTTGGCGGCCGCTAGTTTGGCTGGCTAGCTCCTAGCTACAGTGGGGTAGGGGCCTATACAGTGGGCTTCCCTGATACCCCGCGCGGGCCCCATGGCCCTGGCCTGTCGCGGCTTCCTCTGCTGATTTTCGATTTGGTCCAAGGCAAGAGCGATCGTCGCGGTTTTGTGTGGGGCAGTCGTGTTATCATGTTGTAGTCGAAAATATGTTGAAAAGCTGACAGACTCTCTGTCTAGGCACCAGCAGGCACGGACAAAAAGCAAAAATAACAAAAAGGGCAGCAGAGAGGCAGAAAGAAAGAGAGACAGAGAGACAGAGAGGCAAAGCCAGCCTGTGGGCTGGGGTTCGGGCACGGCGGAATGATACTCTTGTCATGACGACTCTCCCCCTCCCGCCTCCCGCCTCCCGCCGCCGCCGCCTCCTCCTCCTCCTCCTCCTCCTCCTTCTCCTCCTCCTCCTCCTCCTCCTCCTCCTCTTCTACGATATTTCTCGGAAAGCTGCTGCGTTCTCAACTCTTCCCAAAAGTTTCTACGTCGTCAGGACAAGTCAGTCTGCAGTCGGCCACGGCGACACCATGCCGTGCTGCTCAGCAGTCGTAATGCGAAAAGTGCGCAGACCTACAAAAGCTATACGGGTGGGCTACGGCGTACAAGGTCGTATTGATTATTGATCGACGCCTTGCTCCGTACATCGACAAAGCTCCCAGTGCGTCATTGCATGTTGCTGCAGCTTACTGGTGGCATGACGCGCGGGTCGGCCCAGACCGGCTGCTCAATCATCTGTGACAGCCAAGCGTTGCGGCTCGTGTTTCAGTTTATCGGATAGCAGGGACTGCTTTCGGAGCCCAGCACAACCTCTGCGTGCTTGCTTTACGATGAGGCCTGGTTCGTGTACTAGGTAGCTGACTTGTGAGGCTACCTGCCAACGTCGCCGCTAGTGGCGATCGAGGAGATGCATGTCATCTCAACAATGTCGACATTTGTCTCACTGCAGCACTACTCGAGAAAGCCCAGAAAGCGGCTAATAGATATGTACAGAGATGGCGCACTGCCGCGCTGCCGGGCGTGGGAGTAATCAGTGCCAAGATTCATGCGCAGTCAGCAGGGATTGTGTTGCTTGTTACTCCCTTGTCCTGTCACGCCCACGACATACTTGCCACCCCCAACTTTGCCAATTATAGATACTCGGGAGTCGGAACCGTGTTAGTATTTTCCTTGTCGGGTTGTCAAAAAGATAAGACTGCCCGCTTGCTAATTCAGATCAGTCCGGAGTAGTGCGGATATCATTCTCTCGCTCTCTCTCTCTCTCTTTCATCTCTCTCACACACGCACTCACACACACTCGCATACACACTCGCACACACACTCGCTCTCCTCCTCCTTCTCTATTCTTTCCATCTATTCACCCCCCATAACCTTGTCTCTTAGGTGTGAATTTAATCTTTGCAGCCAGTGCACATTACTGTACTTCATTTGCTGCGCAAGACTCACTTTATATCACCAAGCCGCAGCATGGCGTCTACAACATGGATACGAGGTCGAACCGTGATCGAGCAGCGCTCATCAGAACACATAGGGCCTTGGATTGTCGGTGGCGTTATCGCTGGCTTATTTGCCTTGACTGCTGCTACTACGGTGCTTCTGGTCATTTTTTTCAAATGCCGGCGCCGTCGGATATCCTACGAACATGTGAGCTCTAGACAATGGCCGTATCTAAAGTTTCCAACGAGAAATAAGTCCGGCCTGGCTGTGCCCCAAGTCCTAGAATCGGAACACGAGTTCCAACGATTTTATATCATCCAGAAATCCTTAGCTAGCCGCTCCACTTTCAATGAAGCACAAAATGATGGTCACTCTGTACATCAAGATGTGGCCATCAGAGTGCCAGAAAGTCTGCGGCATCCCCCAAGTCAGGACTCCACCATTGCTTCCCCGTGTCAAGAAAGATGCAGCCGTCAAAGCCATCGACCCGAAATGCCTACCGTTTTGGCAGAAGACCTCAAAAAATGGGAGGCCCGCATTCAGCGAGAAGGAGCACAATTGCTGGAACATCATCCGGGGCTACGATGAGCTTGACCGACAAATCTTATACATCGTCGAGCTAGAATAGACCAATTCGTGCCCTAAAGACATCTTTCCAGCGAGATTAGTCCCCCGAGGTGTGATACGACTTTACGCTGAAGTTGAGGACGATTTTGCCATATTTTGATACTGTCCCTCATGCGAGCAAGAAACTCGGGAATCCCGAGGAACGTGCGACATAGTCCATCGTGGGCAAAACATTTGGTACTTCAGCAGCCACCAGCACACAGTGAAGGGTTGTCTCACATAATCTTGATCAGCCGAGGGCCACTCTCTATTGCTTCAAAGTATACGTCACCCGAAATATTTCACAAATACCCCGTTTATGATTCGATGCTGTTGGTAACTTCCACAAAAGCTTGCCACTGTTTCCAAGCCTCGCCACTTTTGATAGCCCATCTAGCTCTTCTGTATCCTTCCTTCCAGCGCTGGCCAGCTAGTCCACGCTCCAAGATGACCTTGCCGTCGTCGCCATGACCCATGTCGCTGGTATCTGCGTCGCAAACTCCGGCTACGACGAAAAGGGCAGCTGTGTTCATAGCGATAAAGTCAATCAAAGGGTCATGGTCAGGAAAATTACCGCAAAGTATTTTTCGCAGGATCTCGGCATTTTCAGCCGGCTCCTTGCCAGGTGACACCTCGCTGAGTGCATGCCGCGTGGCACCAAAGTCCTCTGGAGTGAGGATGAAATGCTCAATGAATACCTCGCCACCAGGACTCTTCTCCCGAAGCAGCCAGCAGAGGGTACCGCCGGCACAGCTGATCTCATCAAGCTCCTCTTCTCCGCAGACAACCAAGGCTTTACGACATCCGGAATCCCTCAGCGCTTCAGCGAAAGCGGGACCGAGATCGCGTCTTCCGACTCCGATCACTCGGGCCTCTAGCACGTCTTCAACGGGGTTCGCCAGGGGTCCCAGGTTGTTAAAGATGGTTCTAAAGGGCAGTTGCTTGCGTATGTGGGCCACGTAGCGCATGCCAGTGTGGAAGACAGGAGCGAAGAGGAAGCTGTAGTTAGTTTCCGAGTAGATTCGGACGAGAGAGTCAGGTTTGACGGCGTTTAGTGCGGGGGATCTGGGTTTCATGCTGCTGATCATGTCGGCACTGCCTGACTTGGAGGTGCTGGCCCTGTTGCCATGCTTTGAGACCATGAGGAGGGAAGAAGCCAGAATGGATGCTGTTGTGCTGACGTTGAAAGTATTGTGACAATCACCTCCCGTGCCAACAATATCGCACTGAGATTGGATATTAGCGTCGAGTACAGAAGGTTTCGTGAAGTCTTGCTGCGGGCTGAATTTCTTCATCTTACCAAACCTCCACTGTACGTTCCTTCCTTCCTTCCCCTGCGTGCAAGGACCGCTTTGAGCTCATCTACCGGAATGTCCGCCGCAGCCCTCAACATGACACCCGCAGTCCTTCGTAGAACATCTGACCGGAAGTCCAGCTTGGTGAAATGTAGTGCCATTAGCAACGCAGCTGTTTGAGCATCAGTCACCCGATTGGTGAAAAAGTACGAGATTGCTTCTGCAATCTCCTCGGGAGTGACCTCATTGTCCAGCGGCCAGAGCTTGGTCAACAGTGGCTTCAGATCGACAGGAGGCAGCTTAGGCTCATCGGAGCCTAGTTGGGTTGTTGCCATTTGTGGATGCGAATCAAGGCGGAACGAAGCGCTATCAGTTTCTTTGATAGCCAGCTCAATCATGGATGGAGGAGTGATGCAGCCCAAGACAATTGCTCAGGCGGAAGGCTGTAACTCACTGAAATGAGTCAGCCCCAATGGCAATGTATCAATAAGACTGGCAACTTTCTGGTGGAGACTGAAGCATGAAACCATCTTTGGCCGATCTCGGCTCAACCCACGTGTTAAAAGTTGCTCGGACTTTTTAATCGAAACCCGGTTAATTTGTTCCGCCGTGGGTTCCTTAGTTAGTTCTCGGTTAAAGAGGCCGGTCGTGGCATTCTGTCCCGTGGTTGAAGAATTGCGAGAGCGGCAAAGACGCAGCAACACGTGTTGAAGTATGCAGCAGTAAAGTATTTTTTTGCAAGCATTTTACCGGTGGAAGTACTTGTACTTTGGCAGTCTCTTGTGCCGGGTGAAAAAGATCCTTAGCAGTCCAAGCTGCTAATTAGGTACTTTGGGCTAGGTACCTACAAAGAGCCACTGAGCCGGCTGATAAAAAGTGGGTCTTCAGTGGGAGGGTTTTCGACTTGGCGACAACATAAATGTGAGAAGGACTCGGCTTAGCTTGCCTGTATCGATACAGATTACATGGTCAGGACTATGAGGCCACCAGATAATTTTGGATGGCACTGCCCTCATTGAATTAGTGGAAGGACCTCCCCGCTCTAAGCTGGTGACGTTATTACACGATTTAAACTACCGGTCAAGGTCAGAAGTCTTGGCCAGGCGGTAGACGGATTAAGATTCTCCCGATCGGAGGATTTTGGATTACAAAGCGGTCACGCCGACCACATTCACCGGAAATTCCGAAATTCTGCCGTGCTGCGCTCATACTCCAGACAGTGTTGGTTTCTCCTCTTCTGCTTTGGCTGTTCGCCCTGCCGCTTCTTCTCAACACAATCTTTCCGGTCATTCCCTTGCCATCAGAAGTCGGTCAACCCTCGCTCTCAACTCGCGAAACGCTCTAAACTCCTCGCACTCGAGCTCCGGCGACAAGCGACGACCACTTTGAGCCGACTATTCGTTGATCTGAGGTTCTTTGCCATCTCAGACGCCTTCACTGGTTTTTGAACAGTCGGCTGGCACAAGAGGAAAAGGCTGCCACGGCTTCCTCCTCCCATCACTTAGTTAGAATCATCACACACGAAAATAACTTTCATTTACCTTGTGCTATTTCCGTTTTCCAACTGGGGTAGCTTGACTACATCAAGCGTCGCCTCTGGGTGACGTCGACGTATCAAATCTTCCACGCATCCTTTTCAAGTCGTCAAGCTGCATTCCCCACTTCTCATTCAACTTTTCAGCGATCGAACTTATCGCTGCTCCTTTGAGGAAGACTTTGACTCTCTCATCAGGAGAACGGTTGTGAAGAAACAACAGCAGCTTCGGACGAGACGCAGAGCAGCTAAGCGCGCACGTAAAGTATTCGACGAAGCAAGCAATATCTACACTGCGAAACCATATCAGCCCAAGATGATCCCGGCTGATTCAACCGGCGGAGGCTATCAGGAAGACCTAAATAATATCCTGTGCTGCCCCGATTGCAAGGAGATCCCGCCAAATTTGATTGAAGAGTTCTCCAGCGGCGACGTGGTATGCCAAAGCTGCGGTGTCGTCGTGGGTGCTCGCATCATAGACACAAGGTCAGAATGGCGCACGTTTGCCAACGATGATCACGGTGGCGATGACCCCAGCCGTGTTGGTGGACCGCAAGACGAGTTCGTGGAGGGCGAGCAACTTTCCACAACCGTCGCGTTTTCGGAATCCAAGGCGCACAAAGCGCTCTCACGCACGCAGAACAACGCCAACCAGGACAAGGCTCAGAAAGGCTTGATGCAGGCCTACAAGGAGATTGTTTCTCTATGTGAAGCCATCAACATGGGACAAAATGTCTCCAATGCCGCAAAACACATCTTCAAGCTCGTGGACAAGCATAAATTCATGAAGGGCAAGCCTCAAGAAGCTGTCATTGCCGGGTGTATTTTTATTGCTTGCCGACAAAACAATGTGCCACGAACATTCCGTGAAATCTTTAACCTCACGAGTGTTAGCAAGAAGGAGGTTGGTAGAGTATTCAAGCAGTTGCAGAAGTTCTTGCAGAAATTACAAGACACTGAAGGCGAGGGTGCCACCGGCCTCAACACGGTCACCAACTACGAGAACACCTCTGTGGGCGCGGAAGATCTCTGCGGACGTTATGTGTCGCAGCTCGGCTTCAAAAATCAGCAGAAGATCTCCAAGATCTCTCGAGAGCTTGCCGAGAATGCTAACGACATATCTGCACTTGCTGGCCGCTCGCCTCTTTCGGTGGCTGCTGCCTGCATCTACATGGCCTGCCATTTGGTTGGCGAACCACGCTCGTCGCTTCCGATTGCGAAGCAAGCTGGTGTCAGCGATGGCACGGTCAAGACAGCCTACAAGCACCTCTTTGCTGCCCGCGAGCAGCTGATCAAAAAAGAGTGGCTTGCTGATGGAGGCAACATGAATAACATTCCGCAAGTACAAGCATAGAGACTTGCCCTCTGGCACATGAAGCGTTCTTCTTCTTGATCCATGCTGCGTGTAGCATTTTTAACCGAATGCATTGGTTTTGGCCGCTTCTTACTTGTTTCGCGCAAGGACCGCCGTGTCATCGGCGCTTGGAATTGAGCAAGCCGTGACAATGAGCAAAGTTATTGAGGGGCGTTCAAGGGAAACGGCAGGTTTGTTCTATTGCCGATAGAAGAATTGCACACCGAAGAAATTGATCTTATGCAGGCGGCTTGATTTATGGCTTTGACGCTGGCTGGGTACCAGATTTCGAAGAGCTGAGCTCAGACTGGGTGGTTGCAACAGCTGTTCGCTAGAAAGCTATCAATTCCATGGAAGACAACGTTGCAACTGAGTCAATGAATGGTTGTTCTTCCTTGCATGTATGTTTGGGTTGCCGCTTGTGGCAGCGCCTGGGCTGTGCGTTTCCGACATGGTGCTCCCGTACGATTGTGCGTACGCAACATAGCCCCAGAACTGAAATCGGTTCATTCGTAGAGATGAAATTCTTGATGCGTCCGAGCAGGCGATCAGACGGACAGGGGACGACGCTCCTTGGTGAAGACCGTGCGGGAAGTTGCGTGCCCATGAAGCGACTCAGCGACTCAGCATGCAAGGAGTATCCCAAGCATGCCGAGAGTCAGTGTCACAGCAAAACATGTCATTCATTGTTCAGCCACTGCACGGTAATTTGCGCGGCGGGCGTCGCAGCAGGAAATAGCACACGCACGGTTAATTTAGAATTTAGACGACCCCTGCGGATGAGTTAAGATTACTCAACTGGCCAGGGGAACCTGGGTTTTCATTCAGGATCAAGGCGCGAAAGTTGTTCGGTTTTCTATTCTTGTGCAACTAGGGTCCCCCAGGGAATGGGAAGCTTAAAGAGAAACGGGGAGAGAGAAATGACTCGTCAAGTTTGTGGTATAAATACGGGCTGGATGATGCTACGTGCTTTCCAATTTCTTTCCCGCGACGATATCCTTTACTGCCATTTGCCTTCCACCTCGAGTATTGTTGAGTTTTCGAGCGATCTTTACATTATCCCCCTCGGCGTAGAGGAGGTCCCTAATTCCATATAGTGCATTTTTTTTTCATCATAAAAAAAAAAAAACAATGCTCGTCAAAGATACTATGGAGAAGCCGGGGTTGCCAAAGGTCACCGTCTTCTCTCTGGGCGGCACGATCGCAGGCCGAGCCAACAACGTGCTCAGGGCATCGGAATATAAGCCAGGGGAACTCAATGCAAAAGAACTCACTGATTTAATTCCCGAACTGGCTGAAATTGCGGACGTGGAAACAAAAAATATCGCGCAAGTTGGTAGTCCGGATATTCCTTCGGAAATCATCAGATCCTTGGCCAGGTCGATCACGCAGGACCTGGAATCCAACAAATACGCCGGCGCTGTAATCACTACCGGCACGGATACAATGTCAGAGTTGGCCACAGGGCTGTATCATGCCATCAAGACCAGCATCCAGTGTCCTGTGATCCTCACAGGAGCCATGAGAGCAGGCAATGCGCTGGGCGCCGATGGGCTCAGAAACCTATTCGACGCGGTGCTTGTAGCCATTCATCCCGATGCCCGAGGCCGCGGAGTGCTAGGCGTCATGAACGGCAAGATATTCCTGGTGCCGTTCTTTCACAAGTCTGATGGGAACCAGCTCGAGGCGTTCACTGGCGGAGAGGCCGGTCCGATTGGGCGCATCGATTCGGATCAGGTCAACTTCTTCTTCACGGCGTGCAGGGCCAATGTTCCCCGGATCCCGATGAACCTGGAAAAAGAGGGTGCGTTGCCGATGGTCAACGTTCTATTTGCCTCGCTGTGGAGATTGTACGGCGATGACGATGAGGCGCGGCGGCAAGAAGACGAGGACGAAGTTGAGGAGTACATGTACCTCATCAAGCGGGCTCTCGAAAGGGGCGTCAAGGGCTTTGTGTTGGCAGGCGAGGGCGCTGGATGCTGGGATCTGAAGCTCGGGGAAAGACTGGCGAAGCTGTACAGCGAGAAGAGGACGCCTATTGTGGCGAGCCGTCGAACAGGCACGGGCTTCGTGGGCAGGGGCGACATATACGGGCTGAAGAAGTCTTGCATCCGAGGTGGCTACTACACGCCCGAGCAAGCCAAGATCACGTTGCAGATAGCTCTGGACGCCCAGGTTCCTGACAAGAATGGGACACACGATGTGGAAAAGATTGAGGACATGTTTTACGGCGCGGCGGCGACGGCGGCCTAAAGAAATGGTGGGGACGGTGGGGAGGAAAAGGTTGGAAGCTATTCAAGATCGGCCGTGGTCAGAGACGACAATCGGCTGGAGGACGAGTTATCAAGGACGCTGCCGCTGCATTCTTTGCATCGTGACTGGCTGGAGACTCGGAGACTCGGAGTACATATAAGTGACCTAGAATAGATGACGAATGAATTAGGCAATCTCGTCCAGTTAGTTTCCGGCGAGGCGGGAAAAGCGCGTTACATTGCAGACGAGGAGGATGCACATGACAAGCGCATGACAAGCGCGGAGTGGGACATGGCAGGGATAGGAGGGCAGCCATCCGGCCGGTCCGTGAATTTTCTGCATTCACGGCATTGTGTGCGTTGCGAGTTCGGGTCGTTGTTGACCAGGTGGCGAGGCGGATTGGATGGATGATGGATGCATAGGAACGCCAAGGCAGGAGTAATACGAGGTGGCCGTTGGGCGGAGAAAAAGACGCGGAATTTTAGACGTCAATGGTCAATGGCGTACTCGGCGAACAAGTGAAACAATAGGAACAAAGTGGTACCGCACGTGTATCGCAAGTCACGCCTTTTCGACTTCCACCTCCGACTTCACTTGCAGCAAAATCTCCGGCCGTAGCGCATTTCAGTCGGCAGCACTGCGTCAGACCGCCCGTTTCTGCTTCTCCACTCCATCCCAAATCGTTGCTCCTAATAATAATCATGCTATAACCATAATCCTAATCATATTAATCACAACCAACCGAGTGTCTCCCGAAATCAACTCGTCACTCGACACTCGTCACGTCACAAGTCGTCACCTTGGCCTCGCCCTCGCGACAAGAGAAGAGAGAGGTGCCATCAATACGGCTGCAATGCTGTAACAAGCTGTGTTTTTGACGGCTGTAGCCCCCCCTTCCTCCCCAAGCTACGTTCATTCGCTTTCTCGCCTTCTTTCCTTCCCTCGCATGCCGGAGTTCTGGAGTTCTGGGCGTTCAGCGTCGTCGGCAACTGTCCGTTGAATGGCCTCATCCCTCGCCCGCGCCATGGCCGAGTCCGAGAGCGATGGCAGCAGAACGGAAAAGCCGAGGGCCCCAAACCTTGCTGAATACGATTCGACTTTGACCCCGACCCAGCACAAAGCTGCTTCCTGGCTGCGGAACCCCTGCGTCCAGCACGTGCAGGACGGGATCAGGCATGCTTGTCACATAATCCGCCACTCTACTATTCCCGAGCTCGTCCTTCGCAAGAAGCAGTCGGTGGCTCCCAAGCATGGGAGGCATATACCCCTTGCCATTGAGCGCAAAGAGCCTCTTGTGGACGCAAGGCGCGGCCACACATACATCTCGAACAATGTTCGGACATCTCGTTACACGCTTTGGGATTTCATCCCCAAACAATTGTTCTTCCAGTTCACTCGCGTTGGGAATTTCTATTTTCTTTGTGTCGGCGTGCCGCAAATGGTAAGTGAATTTGGTTTTTTTTTTCTTTGCTGTGCTGTGCTGTGCTGTGCTGTGCTGAGCCCACGCTGACCCCCGGGGCTCCATTTCTAGATACCCGGATTGTCGACGACTGGCTCGTACACGACAATCCTTCCTTTACTGTTCTTCATTTTTTTGACTGTTGCCAAGGAAGGCTATGACGATTTCCGCAGACATCGATTGGACAAGGTCGAGAACGCCAACTTCGCCACAGTTCTCGGTCGGGAAGTCCACTATTCGGGCAAGATCAAGCCACCGAATTTATTGAGACGGTTCAATCCATTTCACGTCAAAACAACTGCGGAGCCTAGGCCAGCCCCCAACGACGAATTTCAGGGTGTCCGCTGGGTACCTACGCGGTGGAGCAATATCAAGGTTGGGGATGTGGTGCGACTTTCTCGCGATGAGGCCATCCCAGCCGATCTGGTTCTTTTGCATAGTGATGGTGAGAATGGCCTCGCCTACGTCGACACCATGGCCCTGGATGGTGAAACAAATCTCAAAACGAAGCAAGTCTGCCATGCGCTCGAAGGCTGCGACTCGATAAAGGGAATTGCAAACTGTGAGGCCGAGTTTGTCGTCGAGGATCCCAATCCCGAACTGTTCAACTTCGACGGGAGGGTCACTGTGAACGGAAAAGCTGTGCCACTGACTTTGAGCCAAGTCATATACAGAGGCAGTGTCCTGAGGAATACGACGGCTGCGTACGGACTAGTCATCAACACCGGGGAGGACTGCAAGGTGCGCATGAACTCGAACCAGCATCCAAGCGCCAAGAAGCCCGCATTGGAGAAGTTGGTCAACGTAGTTGTCGTCACACTCGCCATCTATGTCGTCGTCCTCTCCGTCGGTGTTTCCATGGGCTACGTGAAGTGGAAAGAAGACTATGAACAGCATGCTTGGTACTTGGATCACGCAACCGTGCCCTTTGAGCAAATCATCATCGCATTCATCATCATGTTCAATAATGTCGTTCCCTTGGCACTTTACATCAGTCTCGAAGTAGTCAAGGTCGGCCAGTTGTTACTGCTCAATTCTGACATTAACATGTACCATCAAGAGTCAGACACCCCCGCCCGCTGCAATACCAACACAATTCTCGAAAATCTTGGACAAGTCGGCTACATTTTTTCGGACAAGACAGGAACACTGACGGACAATATCATGAAATTTCGCAAGCTGAGCGTTGCCGGAACGGTATGGTTACATGACGCGGACTTGGTGGATGATGAGGCGACGCCGAGCTCCTCATCATCCCTTGAAGACGTGGGCAACTTCAGCAGAAAGCCATCAGTGCATAAAACAGAAGCGATGTCCCCAGTAATTCATGAGGAAGGCATCAAGGACACAGAAACGCCCATATCTCCGCGCTTGTCTGTGGCAGGTCGCCGCACATCATCTCAATGGCGCTCGACTGGACGTCCGGATCACGTCCAACCCGAGGTAAACACGTCCGACCTGGTCGACTATATCAGAATCCGCCCTCACTCGGCGTTCTCGAGAAAAGCCAGGGACTGCTTGCTAGCAGTGGCTTTGTGTCACACCTGTTTACCGGAAGTCAAGGATGGCAAGATAGATTTTCAGGCCTCCTCACCTGACGAGTTGGCCCTCGTACGTGCCGCCGAGGAGCTGGGATATCGAGTATTGCAACGCTCCGCCAAGTCAATCACCATACAGGTACCTCAATCCTGCGGGACATCGGAACGGATGACCTTTGAAATCCTCGACATCATTGAGTTTAGCAGTGCTCGAAAGAGAATGTCGATAATTGTCCGGTATCCAGATGGCCGATTGTGCATCATATGCAAAGGCGCCGACTCAGCCATCCTGCCCCATCTCAAGCTTGCTTCACTGGCCATGCAGAAAGCCAGTGAGGTGAGAAAAAGTGCTGATTTAGAGCACGAGCTGTACCGCCGCAGCCAGCAAAACGAACCGCGCAACAGCTTTGGTGGTCGACCTAGCTTGACCATTAGGCGTACAACTGGCGTCAGCAGGGGCCACAGCATTGATCAACAACGTCAGTCCCTGGCCGGGAGACGGTCCTTTGAAGCCAACAAGCTCATGAGAATATCTGGCGACGTCGCACGTGGAGCGCCTCCAGCGCCGCGTGGCGTCTCGCTGGATGTGTCTCGTCCTTGGCCTTCTGTTCTGAGTCCCACGGGCCATCTCGCACCGCAAGCGGTGCCAGAGCACCTCAACTTCCTTGAGAATTTGGCCGTGTACGATGACTCTGACGTCTTTACCAAGTGTTTCAAGCACCTGGACGACTTTGCCAGAGAAGGATTGAGAACCTTGCTGTACGCCCAGAGGTTTGTTCCCGAGATGGAGTATCGCTCATGGAAGAAGTGCTACGATGATGCGGCTACCAGTTTGATTAACCGACAAGAGCAGATCGAGGCGGCGGGTGAAATGATTGAGCAGTCTTTTGATTTAGTAGGAGCAACTGCGATCGAGGATAAGCTGCAGCAAGGCGTTCCCGAGACCATTGACCGACTCCGACGCGCCAATATCAAGATTTGGATGCTGACGGGTGACAAGCGCGAGACAGCCGTCAACATTGCTCACTCAGCCCGCATCTGTCGCCCCGAATCTGATTTGCACATTCTCGACGTGAATAAGGAGCCCCTTGAGGCTCAGCTCGTGGCGCTGGCCGAGGAGCTGCATAGCGGCTCACTTCACAACGTCGTAGTGATTGATGGTCAATCCTTGGCGGCGGTTGAGAAATCAGAGACGCTGTCGAAGCAATTCTACTCCATCGTGCTCCTCGTCGACTCTGTCATCTGCTGTCGGGCCTCGCCAGCACAAAAGGCACTTCTTGTCCGAACCGTTCGGTCTTCGCTGTGCAAGGCCAAAGGCCGCGAGCATCTTGGCTTGACCCTGGCTATTGGCGATGGAGCCAACGACTTGGCCATGATCCAAGCCAGTCATGTCGGTATCGGCATCTCGGGACAGGAAGGCCTCCAGGCAGCCCGTGTGGCCGACTACGCAATCGCGCAGTTTCGTTACCTGCAGCGCCTGCTCCTCGTCCACGGCCGATGGAATTACGTCCGCACAGCAAAGTTTATTCTGTACACTTTCTGGAAGGAGATGTTTTTCTACCTTCCCGCCGCTCAATATCAGAGGTACAGTGGATACACGGGGACGTCTCTGTACCAGGCAACTAGCTTGACCGTCTTCAACACCCTCTTCACAAGCTTGTGCACGATCTGCCTCGGCATCTGGGAGCAAGACCTGCGCGCGGACACGCTCTTGGCGGTGCCAGAGCTATATGTCTACGGCCAGCGGAACATGGGCCTCAACGCCTGGAAGTACATCCGGTGGATGTTTCTAGCAGCAGTGGAAGGCGTGATAGCGTGGTACGGCGTCTGGGCAGCATACGGGTGGTTTTCCCCCGCTGCCCGCGATGAGGGCCTCTACGCGCTGGGCACCCTCGTCTTTACAGTTGGTGTCTTATGGATCAACTGGAAGCTGTTGTACGTTTTCTCTTCTTCATTTCTCCTTTTCCTTTTTGTCCTTCTTCGTCTACCCAAGCTACCCAACTCAGGCAATCGAGACAGCACCTTTGAAAATTGCGAAGCGGAACCAAAAACTAACCACAGGCAGCATCTTTGAAACGCACTACAAATCCGCCATCGTGGTGTGCTCCTTCTTCCTCACCACAGGGGGCTGGTTCGCATGGCTCGCCCTCCTGGACGGCGTGTATGCCGCCGGGCCCGACGGCCCGTACAACATCCGCCACGCGTTCACCCGCCACTTCGGCCGCGACGCCGTCTGGTGGTCGACCGTCTTCGTAGTCCTCGCCTTGATGGGCCTGCTGGAGCTGGCGGGCAAGAGCGTGAAGCGGAACATGCTCGTGGCCGGAGTGTGGCACTGGCCGCCGTGGAAGAGGCGCCGCCGGCTGAGCGACCACGCGGAGGAGTGGGATCTGCAGGTGTGGCAGGAGATGGAGCAGGACCCGAGGGTGCGAGAGCGGCTGAGGAGGTTGGCCAACGACGAGGCGGTGGTGCAGGACATGGAGGAGGAGGACGTGTTTGAGCTGGAGGGGAGAATGGATGTTTGTCAAGGCCCGTGACAAAACATGCCAGCCATCTTTCGGATGGGAACACAATCCCAAGACGGCGATGAGGAAGCGGGGTAATTTTGTATTTTGTTTATATTTTTTTTTTCCAAGTTGCAACTGTGCTGGTTCGCCGACTATAATACCCCTTGTATAGAGGGGAAGATGTATTCAAAGCAGGAGGGTAGAATGGATAGGTAATGTTTTAGTTTAATGTTTTTTTTTTTTGTACTTTATATTCCAAGTTGCAATGTTTGGAGCGACTACAACACCCGCATAGAACAATTTAAGCCCGGAGGGCACAAAAGATACGCAATGTAATTGTCCCAAGTTGCATGTTGGCATCGCAGACAACAATTCACCGTCGGCGGCAGGGCTGACCGTCCCGTTTGACATTCCGTGGGATTCCACGGTAACCTTTCCATTATTTTTTTTTTTTTGGTTCTCCCGATGCCACTAACCTGCCCTGATTCGTTTTTTAGGATATTTCTCGATAAAAAACATGAGAAGAGAAAAAAAAAAGAAGAAGAAGAAGAAGAAGAACCACAGTAAAACAGTTCCTGGGGTCGCAATCGTACATGTACGCCATTGGGCCTGAGTTTCAAATAATAAAACACAAAATCCGTCCGGCCCATTGCATCCTTTTGTCTCCTTTGCCTCTCTTCCACAAATCCATTCCCAGTTCAAAAAAAAAAAAAAAATCTCCGCGTGTTATGCGGCACCTATGGTGGTCATCATGTCTCCACGTCCAATGCTTTCGATATAAAAACAAACAAAACCAACCCTCTCACGGCCGCAGCGAGCCCAAGCCAAGCTCTCTCATCAGGCATGCTTCGCTCTCGCCCTCCCTCGCTCGCATTCCCACGACGCGATCTGCGCGAATCCTCCCGCGCCGTCTCCCATCGCGGTTCCTACCCCACTAATGGTAGTTTCCGCCCCAACCGCCGCGCTGCTGTTGGCCACCTCCGTAGTAACCGCCGCTGCCGAAGCCCTGGCCGTAGTTCCCATAAGGGCTGCTGCCGTGCTGGCTGGCTCCGGCACCACCACCCATGCCGTATTGGCTGCCATGCACGTTGTGTCCCTGAAGATGGCTGGGGTAGCCGCCGTAGGCACCTGCACCCATCTGGGAGTTCTGGGGAGGGGGGAGGCCGGTCTGGCCGCTGGGGGCGTTGTTGGCAGCAGATCCTGGGCGAGGCCCGCCCCCGAGGGCTGGAGATGGGCCAGAGGCGTTCGTCTTGGCGTCACCAAAGTGCTTCAGCTCATCAGTCGAGCCGGAGGCCGGAGGCTGGTTCTGGCTGTTGAACGACTGGCCCTGAGACTGGAAGGATGATGCACCTCGCGCGAAGCTATCGTGTGCTCCGCCGAAGCTGCTACCCCCGAGCCCAGGCTGGCTTCCAGTCTGGACCGAGCCAGTGCGACCGTAATCACCCAGTCCGGAGCCAAGGTTGCTGTCGCGGTGGAGCGACGAGGGGCCACCAAAAGCGCTGGGGGAAGCAGATGAATGATCATAAGGGGCGTTGGGCGACATTCCGTAAGGCTGACCATACATGCCTCCTTTGCCGCCATAAGGCCCGAAGCCTCCCTGTCCATAACCTGAATAGTATTGGTGGTAATAGGGATTGCTGTAGTATGGATGGCTGTACCCCGGGTACTGTCCGTGCGACTGAGGCTGGGAGCCGGGCGCGCCCTGCTGAGGCTGCTGGGACTGTTGACCTTGCTGCCCCTGCTGCCCCTGCTGCCCCTGCTGTCCCTGCTGTCCCTGCTGCTGTGCCTGAGCAGCTGGGTTGGGGGTAGAGTGTCCGCTGTTCTGGCTGTCATTGGAGCCACCGAACCGAGGCTGGTTATGCAAAGAGCCGCTCTGCGGATATTGGCTGAGATTGTCGGCAGCATTATAGCCAGTAAAGGGTCGCTGCTGAGAGACGCCGTCGTGGTGACCGTGGACACCCTGCTGGGCGCCATATTGTTGGCCATATGCATTGTAGGGGGTTCGCTCCTGCTGGTTGGCAGTGTAATAGTTGGAGTAGTCTCCAGGTGTGGAAGTGAAGGACGCGCCAGGTTGTTGAGCCTGGGGCTGGCTGGTCGGAGCGGAGTAGGAGTCGAACGAAGGCTGGGTTACGGGGACGGACTGAGCGGCGTTGTGATTATGGCTAAAGGGATCGTGAGACTTCTGGGCATGGGCGGCGCCGTCCTGCGGCCCAAATCGCCCGTACTGCTGGACGCTGGCCGTCGGGGCCTGGGCGGCGGCGGGACCGGTAGGAACTACGACAACGGCATGTTAGAACTGATACGCATTTCGAATGCCATGTGAAAACACACAAAAAAGAAACGTGCTGCAAAGGTCTTACCAGCTCCGGGGGCAGCTGAGGGCACGGAGCCAGGCTTCTGAGGGATTGCTTCGGGAACAGCAACGGGTTGTGACACCGGAGGCAGGGAAGCACGAGGATGAGCAACAGGGGACTCGGCAGGTGGCTGAGCTCGCGTCTCAGGTTCCTCCCGGTCCCCATCGACATCCTCTTCACCGCCATTCATGCTGAATGCTCCAAATTTGACGGCAGCTCGATCGACCTCGCGGTTCCCAGGCATGCGGACTGCTTCTTCTTGGACCAGCACTCGTCGTTGAAGGCTAGGGACGCGGATCGATCGTTCGGAAGTCGCCTTGATCGCAGAGGCAGCGTATCCGCTCGCGGCAGAACGCTGAGCTTGGTGCTGCTGATGAGAAGCGGAAATTGGCGTCGCAACAGAACTCACAGGGCTCTGTCGCGGATCCCAGGAGTCAGCAGCGGTGCTTCTGGCAGTTCCGGTTGCGGGTGGGTTGGAGACGTCGACTACCTGCTCAAGATTCGTCTCGGTGAGCTCGTCGGGAGGAGGTAGAATGGCTTCTGATTCGGTAGAGCTTGGGACGTGGACAGGGACCGCGAGTTTAGCCACAGGTGTGGTGTCTTCTTGTGCAGGTTCTAGTGGCTCGGGCTCGGTTTGGACGCGAGCCGCTTGAGCCTGCGCAGCTTCTAGGGCGTTTTCAGGTTCGAAATCAGCGGGTTTGGACGCGGCAGATTCTTTAGGAGTGACAGGAGCGGGTTTGGGAACCGTCGTCTGGCGTAACATGCTGGCCCAGGTCTTGGCTGCGGGAGCTGCAGACTTGGAGGTATCTGCGGAAGTAGAGGCATCGGCAACGACAGCCATGGGTTCAGGTTTTTCCATCTTGCCGGGCGTGGCGTTATTCCAAGCGGAGGATTCCTCAGTAGGAACAGAAAGCTGTTGGTTCTCTTTGCGCTGACCATTGGTGCTGGCTTGGGCAGGACGACCTCGGCCGGCGCTGCCACGGCCACCTCTTTCCGAGCCTCGACCACGACCGCGGACACCATCAGAAACAGCTCGGCCGCCACGAGCAGGACGAGAAGTGGATGTAGAAGACTCGTTGTTGGATGCAGAGGACGTGTCTTTAGTCTTTGTACGGGTAGTCTTCTTATTTTTTGATACTTCACCCCACTGGGAGATTGTTCCTGCGGGGAGTGTAAAGTGTCAGCTTCCTGAAACAACCCTGGCTTGAATGTGATGGTAAATAGTTTTGGGGGGGGGGGGGGGTTTCTTTTTTTCTTTCCCTTTTCTTCTGGGAGAGGAAGGGAGGAATATACAGAGCCGCAATCGATGAATGAAAAATCACCATTCTGTTCCTAGTCGGACATTCGCATTCAAGATGAATTGAAATGCCAGGCACTGCGTGACTGGATTGACAAAAATAAAGTTGCTGCACGCAGCAAAAAAAAAAAAAAAGTGCAGATTGGACGTACGCACCTTCAGCAATTCGTGCGACAGCTTCATTCTCGTCGCCGTTGGTCTCTTGGAGGGCAAAAAGGACGTCGGCTTCGGACCAATCGGGGAACATTTCGCGAATTACAGAGGTTTTATCGCCATATTGCTTTCGGAGCTCGGCAAACTCGCCTTCGTCTTCGAACGCACCAAGAATTTCGTCCTTGTGGTCTGATTTATCGCCGTTGGTTCTGGTACGGCCGCCTCGGCCGGCAAAACCTCCCCTGCCGCCTCGGCCAGAGCCTCTGCCGCGCGCGGCGGACGACCGTGATGCAACTTCGGACATGGAGGATGACTTGTGGTTGAGGGTGGAAAGGGAAAAGAAAAAAAAAATGGTAGATAGGGCTCCGTAGAAGCAGCGGCCAGGTCAAAGCGGCCCTCTGCAGGCAAGAGAGAAGGAAGACGACGAAGAGGAGGAAGATGGGAGGGCGGCAAAAGGGCCAGGTCCACAGTAGATATAGTCCCGGGGATGAGGCCAGGGCGAAGTTGTGGTGAGGCGATGAGCGTTGCAGGACGAGAGGTTGAAGATGGTGGACGTGTCAAGCGAGGCACGAGGATCCGCCTGGAAGCAGAAGTGGTGCCCGGTGGTGCTGGTGGTGCTGGCGGTACTGGCGGTGCTTGCTGGTTCGCTCCAGACTACAAAAGGGTTTTGGATCTCGCCCAGGCCAGGCCAGCGAGGAGCAAGCGAAGGGGGAGCAGCACAACCGCAACCCACGCAGCCGCCCACCGCAGCCGCCCACCGCAGCCAGTCGCGGACAGGGAAGGCACGTCCCAGCTGAGCTGGGCCTGCACTGACTTGGCCTGTGCTGGGTCACGGCGTGTCCTTTGGGTGACTTGGGGGACTTGGGGAGGGGGATGGGGGGCATCCGAGCACTGGAGCAAGGGCCACCACCCATTTTCATTGCATTGATTCCGTGCGCTCTTTCACTCTTACTCTCTTGCCGTGACACCAGGATGCGTGCCATGAAGTTGGCTTTGTGAGTCGTACATGCATGTATTGCATGTATTGCATGTATTGCATGTATTGTTGTTCTCACCTGATACCTGGGACATGTACCTGTCGACCGAGCTGTTTCCTAGCGTGATTTCCCCCTCCTTGCCTCAGCTTGCATGCTTCGACACCAGCAACATTGCATACATTGTCACACTACTACTCCGTACCATCACTACCATAAGCAAAACGGTAAACCCGCCGAGGCACACAGCTCACTTCAGTGCGTCCAGTCGTCTACCTAGGTACCCATCGTGTCCTCTGTCCTCTGTCCTCTGTCCTCTGTCCTCTGTTCCGGGTACAACGCAGTGGTCAAATGAAGCCGCGACCCGCCATTGACGCTTGAGCTCCCATCGTACTCGTGCGGGCATTGCAATTGAGCGCACCAGTTCGACTGATACTGCACGAGCCGCCGCCTCGCCCAACACAAAGAACCAAAAGAAAAAAAAAAAAAGGCAAAGGCACGTAAGCTACGTCCCTGCAACCAGAAAAACACAACCAAAGCCAGCCACCTGCGTTAAAAAAAAATAAAAATAAAAAACGTAAAAAACGTAATTTTTTAATTTTTTTAATTTTTAACCTAGCGCTATCTTGATCCCCATTGGCAAGCTGTTGCCTCAGGCAAATCGCGGGCCCACTCCCGCTTCGCTACATGATACATGCTAGACATGCGCGATACATGCACCATGCCACCTCGTACTCCCTACATCAACCCTCTATTCATACTGACATGCGCATATCGGTTTAGGCAGGTTTCATTGGTCCTAGTCACTGTCAAGAAGAAAAGGAGACGACGGGCCTGAGCTAGCCTAGAGCGGAATGAGGCGGGGACGTCCAAGGGCCGCGGAGAAGGTCGTGGTAAGGTTGCATGTAAACCATACACAACCAAGGCTCCAATGAAAAAGGAAAAAAAAGAAAAAGAAAAAGAAAAATCAAGGGCCTCAGTAAATCATGGAAAAGCCCCTGATGAACAAGAGTCTAAGTAAGGCTATATTCGAGAATTACCCTATTCACATATCAAGCTTCAACATGTAGTACAACCGAGTGCACCGAGTCACGTGATGCCACTTACGCAGTCGTTACATGGAATGAATGATGATGTCAAAGCAAGCCTTTCGTTCCCCATCCATCTCCAATCCAACCCACCCTCCCCAACCGCCCTCACCAGCTGCTGGCAGCGCATCGCGACCGGAGCCCCTTCTCTCCGACACTCATCCCCCCTCTCCTGCCCCGTCACAATGTTCTCAACCAAGTCGGTCCAGTCGTTGCGGAACCTCTTCGCCAGCTACCACGAACCGGCCGGGCTCTCAAGCCAGCAGACGCAGAAGCTGCTCGACGGCCTCAGGACGTCGTTCCGGCGCCAGCTCGAGCGCGAGTACGGCCGCGGGCCCGATCCCCCCGACGCGGACCCCCCGACGCGACACTCCGCAGCCGCGCACCACCTGAAATCGATCCTCGCCAACCCGCTCTTCAGCTACAGCAAGCAGCAGCAGGGCCATGCCGCGCCGCCCGGGGGCGGCGCGAAGAGGGACCCCATGGACGTCTTCGACCACGCCGTGGCCAGGGGCATGATGAGCCTCGGCGCCGCGACGGGCTGCATCGTGGCCAAGCGCCGCATGCTCTCCCGCCCGGGCTCCCTGTCCTCCTCGCAGACGGCCCTCCGCGTGCTCAGGTGGCTCAGGTCCACCGGCGCCGAGGCAGACCTCGAGTTCCTCGACAGGCAGCCGTTCGTCCGCGCGCTCGCGCCGCTGCTCGTCGCCGAGGGTCTGGAGGCCGCGGCGTGGGAATGGATCGCGCGCACCATGACGCATGCCCACGCCTCGTGGGACGACGACCTGCGCGTCCGCCGCGCAGCCTTCCTCCTGGCCCAGATTGTTCGCGTCAAGAGCCAGCCTCAGCATGGCGACCCGGACGCCTCCATCACCGCCATCCTCCACGCCGAGCAGCTCTTCCGCAACCACCCGTTGCTTCCCAGGCTCCTGGTCCTGCCGTGGCGGTCGCTCTCGTGGCTCTCAACCGTCGAGTCGTACTGTCGCCCTGCCCCCTCGGAGAAGATGTTCGACGCCCATATCGCCACGGCCGAGCGTCTCCCTATGGCCTTCGACGTCGAGACCGCGCACCTCCATCTCTACCACCCCACTCGCCCTGACCATGGCCCTGCCCTGCTGTTTTTCGAGGATAAGGAGAAGCTGCACAGGCTGGTCCAGAGGTACGGCCCCGACAAGCCCAGACTCCCAAAGGCTAGCATGAGCATCCTCCCCTGGATAGCATTCCTCGGCCACGACACCGTAAATCACCTGACGCAGTCCGGAAGAACGCAAGAGGCGGTTGGTGTGACGGATCTGTTGCGTGCCGAGTTGGCCAGTTTTTCTACCGAGCCGCTTGCCCCGACTTGAGATTCAACTTGATCGTCTATTTCATTTTCACCATGTATAACCTCCCTTCGCAGCGGGAGAGATTCTCTGGAAAGCCGCTCTTGCAAGCCGAGCCATCACGGAGACAACGTTGCAATAGCTCGAGACGTCGTCGGTGTGAAATATACAAGGAAATGGCTTCATATCTTCCTGGAAGGCCATCGGGGAAACAACACATCATGTATACCAGATAGCCAAGGCCCGGGCCATGGGTAGAGGCAAGCCCTCATAAAATACCCAGATGACATTGTAAATAAACATTGAACATCCTGAAGCAAAACCTCCTCCACAATGTTTCAAGCCCTCAAAAACTCTGCCAATCATTCCGATTACTTGTCTCTCGCTAAATTCCTCCATACCTTTCGCCCTAATCCGAGTCAGAGTCAGATCCATCTAAATTAAAAGACCCCTGACAACCCCCTTCAGGCGGCGTCTTGCCCGAAAAGAGCTGGTATGTCCTCTTTCCGTTCTCTTTGTCCTCTTTTCCCTCTTTTCCCTCTTCCTCCTCTTCGTCAAAGTCATCAACCTGATACGTCCCCGAAATGTCCCACCTATCGCCCTGGGCTTTCTTGCTGACGTACTTTACAAACTTCAGAGCCCCGCTGTCCCGCAGCACAATAGTCAACTTGTTCCATGAAGCAGGGTGGAAGAAGAGGATGTTGTCGTCATCGCTAGACTTGTAGACCGCTGCATCTTCGCCCGCAGCATCATCATCGCCATCCATATATACTTCCATGCCGCCCACCTCGTCATCCTCTCCCTCTTTCTCTTCGTCGTGTGTCTGGGGAGGTTCCTCAACGGCCGTGGCTTTGCCTTTGCCCTTGTCTCTTCCATTCACAGCTGATGAGTTGCCTTGGCTGACAGACGGTTTTTCTTCTCCGGCTTGTTCTATTACTTGTTCGAATTCTTGTTCCTCTTCGCCGGCGCCCCATCCGGACGTCGGTGTGATGCCTAGCCCAATCTCCAGATGGGGTAGGCCGTCGTGGCCAGTCGCAAGAGTGTAGTCGGATCCGCGACGGAATCGACGCGCAATCACGTCGTGGCTCTTGATGGTGCATGCCGTAGCGATCTGGAGCCATTGGCGGAACGGCCGGCTGGGGAGGAGATTGTCAAGCAGTTCAGTGATAGGGGATTCTTCCTGCGAGGTGCGGAGCTGGTCTGGCCGACTGGGACGCTGGTACAGATATCGGTGCTTGTGAGGCGGTCTAGCGACTTTCCATTCAGACGCCTTTTCTATGTCCGCGCTGTTCTGAGGGAGCGGCTGTTCTTCCTGCTCCTCAATATAGTGCCGGAGTCGTTGGGCGAATCTTTCACACAGGATATCTTCCAATGCGATACATGAGGTTTGGCCAAAGTGGAGAGCCACCCGCTCAAGGGTGTCTGGCGTTAGGTACGTCGGCGAGATGTAGTTGACGAGGAACTCTAAATCGGCCTCCTCGAAGTCGCCATGGCTAGCGGCGGGCTTGAGTACCTGAACAGGCCGGGCTTGCGGCTCATCGTACTGCGCCGGGTTGCCCTGGAGCTGCATTAGACTGCTGTTCTTGGCATTCTTCTCCTCCTCGCCCTCGACGTAGCCCTCTTCGCCGATCTGAGGGATATGGAACCACCCACTGATGGCCATGCGGACTCGCCCGTCGTCTTCCTTCTCCTTGGCCTTGGGGTGGTACACCTCCTCGACGTCGTGGAAGCTCTCCCCCGGCTGCACCGCGAAGAAAGCGAGCTGGTTCCACGCCGGAGGGATAACCTTGGAGAAGTCCGGCAGAGGGGTCTTGGCCACCTCGCCGTCGTCGTTCTTCATCTCTTGCACAGGGTATAAGCGCAGGGCACCGCCCCATTCCGGCTGCCACGGCTTGTCGGGATCAGTCAGATACAGGATGTAGCTAACCCGTCGACTTCCAATAACATCATCGTGGCATAGAAGAAAGCATCCAGGGGTGTAGACGTTGATTGCCATGTCCGTTTTCCGGCCGCTTAGCGGACCGCATCCTGTGATGCTAGAGATGTACTTCCTGAACGTCTCCGAGTAGATTGCGTCTCGAAGCGATAATAGGGAGGGCAGCTTAGCCAAGGATTCATTGTCCAGGCCATCTAGATTCGCAAGGTCGCCAGACTGATGTATCTTGTAGATGTCTGTTTCCTTGGGCGTAAACTGCACATTCTCGCGGATTTCTTCTCGAACCGAGCGCAGGAGCTTGTCATCTATGAGCTCATGGATAACAGCGTGCTTGTAGGGCACCGAGGCGGCGTATTCTTCGGTGTACGAGTCCAAAACCGACTTGTCGAACAAGCCGGCGCGGAATCGCTTCTCTATCTCTACACCCTCGGCTGACAGAGCTAGTAGCGAGCACACCAAAGAGTCAGAATTGGTTTCTAAAGAAGCCGGCTGCAATAATGGACTAAGACTTACAGGGTTTAGATTTCTTGCTGTTAGCTGGGCTGGAGCCATTGGCTGGCGTCTCTGCTTTTCTCTTCATAGTTAATTCCACTACTCGACCGGCGAGCGGCACAAGAAACAATGTTGAGAAGAATGAGAGCTGGGTGAAGATGCTGAATTGACGAGATTCACGGAGAAAGCCGAGCAGGCATGATATGAAAAAAAGGCGGAAGTTTGGTTTTTTTTTTTTTTTAAACTATTTCTTAGGCCCAAGGTGGGGCTTTGCCGTCAGCGGTTAGGTACGTGCTCTAGGAGGTTGGATTATACCGGGGTACGGAGTACAGACTCTCGTTCGATTGGTTCGTGGAGCTGGAGCTGTGTGGCACGGCCGAAATGCTTGGCGCTAAGCCAAGTCCTCCATATGGCCAAGCATTCCGTCTCCCGCCCCCCCAGTCTGTTCATGGCTCTTTTATCAAGACAATAGATATCATCAAGTGATGGATGGATGTATCGTGTAATGCAAGAGAATCCTGCGCAGCGGCACCGAGACTAATCGTCCTGGCTTACCACATATCCTCGTCCCGCGCTTGCCACCGACAACCAATTGACATTGCAGCAGCAAGACCTTTCCAGACAACATGGAAATATAAATATAATGCATGAGTCAGAGCGCTTATTCTGGCACCAAGACTGCCGCTGTGGCGATTGTATTACTGCATAGTGTGTGCCCCCTGCAGTCTGCGTCTGCTCCCATCATCTTTTCACTGCTTCTGCTTCTGCTTCTGCTTCTGCTTCTGCTTCTGCTTCAGTTATCTGCATGATGCGTCATGATGCGTCATGATTCTTTAAACGCCGGGCAGGTATTGGCGAAGTGGTCCATGCGTGAGACTCAACTGCGCCTATTTAAGCGCTTAGCTCTTGCAAGCCCAGTTTTGATCCATTTGCTGGTCGATGCACTCGGTACAGACGGCACATGGAGATGAATCAATACAAAGACAGGACCATCTTGTCATACACTGGCAAAGGGGCGCTATTAATACATTTTACCGAAACCGCACCCACTCCCGCTCGCATCCCTCTTCTCTCCCTCCGTCCTGCCTCGGAGCTCCAACAGCCAACTTCAGAGCAATTTAGAGAAGCGCAAGGAGACGGACACCCCTGCCCTGTCATGTCTAGAGAAGCGCGGCAATGGCCAACACGGCACCGAGCAGACCGCCAGCGTTGACCCGGATAGGAGAAGCAGCGTTAGTCTTGCCGGGAGCAGGACTGCCAGGAGTGGTGGATGTTGGGGTAGCAGCGTTACCGGCGCCGGTGCCGCTGTGCGTCGCAGTAGGGCCCGGAGTGCTGGAACTGGAGCTGGACGATGTCGTATTGTTGGGGCAGATGAGCTGGTTCGGCGTCTTAACGCCGCTGGCATTGCAGATGCCGGCGGCGAACTTGATGGTTGATTGAATGTCTGCCTCGTTGCAGTCCTTCCCGAGACAGCAGGATATGTCAGCGAGGAAGCCCTTGTTGCTGCAGACGCAGGGAATGTCGGCGGGCTTGCAGCCGGCGATATTGGTTCCGGTGATGAAGGATCCAACGCAGGTGTACTGTGATGTGTGGTGGTCCACATCAGCTGACGATCCAGAGACAAAAGGGAGAGAGGCTGGACAAAAATGCTGCCGCTTTTTCGATTCCCTCGCAGGATATTACGGGGTGGCAAGTCTTACCGCGCAATGGGGGATCTTGTCGAGCTGGTCGGACTGGGCGGCTGCGAAGCCAGCGGCGAGGGCCAAAGCACAGAATGTGTACCTCATGGCGGTGATTGTCTAGAAAGAAGTGAAAAGCTCTGCGAGATAGGGTGACAAGTTCGGTGGCGACGAGTTCCAAGGCGTGGATGGATGCTCGCCAAATGACGAAGAGGCAAGGACGAGCGATCAAAGGGCAGGGGAGGGGACAGAATAAAAAGGGCAGAGACGTCGATGATGCAGCAGCGGCAGCAGCAGCGGCAGCGGCAGCAGAGAGGTATGGAGGAGCAGTGGGAATGTAGGAATTAAGTGTGAAAGCATGCAGGGCCAGGGGAGCGGACTCTGATGGGCTCTGCCGGCTAGACCGGAGATGATGGCACTCATGAAGGTACCCTAAGATAATTTCTTTCCAGCTGCATTGGGCAAGGTAAGTACTTCAGTACATCTGGGGTACCCCCAAACCCCGGACGCCGGGAGACCCGACCCACAAACCCTCAAACCCACAAACCCGCAAGCCCTCAAGCCCACAAGCCCACAAGCCCACAAACCCACGCCCCCCTCAAAGTGACCCATCAGGTACCTAGGTGGGTACCTCCCACGCTTCCTCCGACGCGCCGCCACTGCATATTCCTCCCGATCCATATCTACCTGCCTTGGCTTAGGTACTTCCTCCCGCAAGTTACGTATCTCACATATGCAGACATCTGATATATCACAAACACCCTTGGCCCTGTCAGCGGCAGCAGCTTAGATGCATGTCATGTCACACCCAAGTGCCGGCTTTTTTGTCATGTGCCGTCGCATGCACTGTGCTCTTGTTCCCGAGACTTGAAGTAGTACCCCGGACGGTCCCAAGATATTGGCAACTACCTAGGTACATGGAGTACATAGAAGAAGTAAGTACCTTGGTATCCGACAACCCCAACACTTGTTTTCTCTCCTTGAAAGGTTGCAGTGACAATATGGCGATCCGTAGATCAGCGTTCTCGACTCCGTGTCGAGCATGTCATTGGTCTCTGCACCCAACACGAACCGCAAAACCGACCATTACATCCGAGTTCTTTTGAACGTTGGGTCCACAAGAACTGCAGATTTGTTGATTCTCATAGCACCCAATCTCGCAGTTTTTGCCTTGTTGACCAAATTACATGCCCCGCAAGCTGGAACGTCGAGTTGCAGGGAGTGCAGGACACAGCGTGACATATTAGAGGTTCAACCTCGGGTCGACGAGGGCCAACATCGAATGATTACCGAGTGGGAGTGTGTGAGAGGTCGCTCATCTTCAGCTGCCTTCTTTCGAGGATGATGCCCTCTCCACGTTGGGGAGTTGTTCAATAACCGCCTCATCTCAGAGACTTTTCAGACCGTGATTCCGGAGGCCCTTGTTTGTGCGCAGGCGAGCAAGCTCAGGCTAGTCATATAAACAGTTCGTAGTTGCCACATCGGTTCGACAATAAAGAATTCAAACTCACTCAGGACCAAGAGCCGTTCTGCTTGAGCACAAAACATCAAAGCCAAGATTGATCATGGCGGCTTCGTTTATTGAAAATCGGCAACGTGATCCATCTGTTCTATGTGCAATACAGGCACGCAATCAACGATTTCAAACCTTTTTCCCTTGCTTCAACAAGTCTGAGACTTTGGGTGGCAAGACAAGCGCACTTCTATCATTCCGTCTGTAAAAGTCACACAAAGAAATGGCAGTCTGCTCTGGGATGTCTTCGTGGATGAAATGACCAGCTTCCGGGAACACCTGTAGTGCGTATTTGCCTACCCCAGGAGAATTAGCGCATGCAAGTCTTTGCAGCTGGCTGTGCGATGCGCAAAGCAAATAGCTCGCTGTCGCTTCTTACCCTGCATTTGACCAATGATTAATTCGGTATCCAGGCGGTCGGTTCCCGCCAGCAACAAGAGCTTTCCGCCCTTTGCTTCCAAAAACTTCTTGCTCAATCCAACAAACCAATCCTCCCAGAATGGCTGCGTAGCCCCCAGATTCGTTCGCCATCTCCACGGTCGAGAGGGATCGAGTGTTTCATCTCGTCTCAGTAGGGCGGGTACAGACGTCCTCGCCGATACCAAGTTTCGTATTGTTCGTGAGCGTACATGCCAATCAATGGCGTTTTCAATGGTCGTGAAACCACCGGGTCTAGTAGAGAGATATGTTTGCATACTCTGTAAAGCGTCCATAGCCGAACCCTCGACGACATCGAAAACTGTATAGCCTAATAAGGACGTGCCTAGTTTACCGCTGTGAGCTAGGTCCGTGATCACGGCACCACCTAGCGAGTGGCCGACCAGGATGATGGCAGGGAGGTCTTCCCATCCCATCTGCTCTCTTGTGGATAGAATCATGAAATGCAGGTCTCCAGATAACGTGGCGAGACGCAAATCCAACTCTGCGTTTTCCGGTGCCGCCGCAGATCCGTGGCCGCGGCAATCAACAGCAAGGATGCCTGCTGAAGGAAGTCGTTTCCGAATCTCAGAGCTCACGACAGCAAAGGACAGTCCAGAAGAGCCAGCGCCATGGTGGGCAACAAACAAAGGCCCTTTGCCAACGGGAGACGTCAAGTATGCATGGAACTTCAAGCCTTTGGATTCGTTTGATTCCATGTAGAGCTCTCGCTCGAAATAAGCCGTCCAAGGAATGGGCTCGAGAGTTCTGCCCCTGGCGACTCTACAGATTGGTCAGCGTCCCCATCCTGACATGGCCAAGAGAAATGTTTCGTTGCGGAGCGAGAAGTTGTGAAAAGACGTGGTGGAGGGGGGAAACAGACCCCTGCGGACGAGCAAACAGCTTCTGGCTCGGTGCCGGGATAATTGTGCCAGTCGAGGATACGGACGAGGCCGATGATGAGTCATCATCCACATGTTCGGGCAATTCAGATACTTGATCATCATGCCGCTCTTCCTCCTCGTCCAACTCCATAAAGGGCTCCGGCACCAGCCCCAGCTTTGTCTTGGCCCACGCGCGCTGCAGGTCGCTCATAGTGCTTGTCTTTTCCTTGTTTTCGTTTTAGCATGTGGCGTGCGCATCTCTCATGAAGGTGGTCGATTTGGATTTGGGATGGAATCTATCGTGGCTGATGCGATAGGTTTGCGGGACTCGCATCCATGTATGCCGCCATGCCAATGGCCGTTGGAAGACAATGAATGCAAACACAGAGATGAACAAATCGGCTCTCCTGGCTTCTGGATGTCAAGGTTGCGGGATGCAATTTCAAAACGTGACGGCAGCAGCCTTCACCGATCTTTTTCTGCTGGTTGTCTCGCAGGTGGCATTATGACTTTGTCTATCGTCAGTCGTTCAAGTTGTCAGTCAAGGCGGGGCACCAGCAAGCATTGTACTGTGCTAAGAAGGGCAAACACCGTGAGCAAGTACTGTGCTACACGTAATGCCCAAGTGTGACGATCGAGGTCGGTTTATGTAAGCAGAACTACGAGGCAGTTCAGGCTAAGCAATGTAACGCTTAAGTTATAATTATAATTATAACTAATAATTCTATTAAAAACTAGCTAGGAAAATAGTTCTAAGTAATAAGGTTTTATATAGCTAAGTACTTACTAGTAATAGTAGTAATTAGTAGTGTTACTTACTTCTATTAAGTAGTAATTACTTCTTCTACTTACTAGTAAAGTAGTAAGCAGTAATGTAATTAGTTAATTAGCCTTTTTTAAACTAATGTTCTACTAAGCTACTAGTTAAGCTATAATATTATCTTCTTTTTCTTTTAAGTCTTTGTTTTTAAAGACTTATAAGTAGTTATATTAATAAAGTTCGTTTTTTTTTTTAAATTTTTTTTTTATAATATTTAACTTTAATAGATCTTTTAGTTTATATACTTATATTTATTATTTTAGTATTACTTATTATTATAATAATTTTATTGCTTATATT